>PVJA010006514.1:0-72838 GCA_004027025.1 Myocastor coypus
CTCATCAACAGATCAATCCATTGGTGAGATCAGCAGCCTCACAACCCAATCTCCTCCCCGAAGCCCCACTTGTAAATAGTACTGCGCAGGCTTCAACATATGAGCTGGTTGGGAGAGGCTTTAAATCCAAACCATGCATGTGGGTTTGTATCACAGAAGTACCATGCACTAGGCTGAAAGAAAGCTTTTTGCAGGACATGTTAAGGAGTCCTACCATGGTGAAGAAGGAAATCTCTGCCTCTCTTTCATGAAGAGACCACTAAGAGGTAAGGAAGAAAGGAATGGCAGAGTGATGCTTACTCTCTCCCTCTCTCCACTCCTGTCCTGGGAGCCCTTTCCCACTTCCAAGGTCATGCTTGAGTTCTCCCCTTTCTCATTCCTTGCCAGGTCCAACCCTAGGAGGGAGTGCCACCCAGAGAGGAAGAGAGGTTGCACTGTGTACCTGGGGGGCCAGGCCTGCAATGACTGCCCCCAATGCCCTGTAATGGAAGTCAAAAGTTCTGAGCTAATGACTCCAGTGGACCCCAATGGCCTATTGTTTAACTGTTTAATTATAGACAGTTAAAAATGAGTGATATGTAGTAGAGAGAAAAGAGTTGGTGTTTGGGGAACCATTATGGATTACAGTTTATGAACATTTAAAATGATGCAGTATTTATATGGGCCTGGCTACACTGAGTTTTCATGCAAATACTGCACCCTGCTTTAAGCCATTTTTCTTCCCTAGGTACCAATGAAGGCAGAAGTGAAACAGTAGACACCACAGAGGTGATGCAGCTGCGAAGCAGACCATTTCCTCACCTTGTTTCTGAACACCTTGTAAATCAGTGAGTCTCTGTGACCTGGCCCTGTAGATGGCACCAAGGAAAGGCAGTCAACAATGTCTTTATAACCATTTGATAGTTCCTCTGACTCACTTGTAAGAGGATTTCAAGGGCTTTGCTCATGTGGTCAGTTTTAGATATTAGGACAAAAAATATCATACTAAGTTAAAATCTTAGTTCTTTTTTTTTTGTCTTTTTGAGACAGGGTCTCGCTATGCAGTTGAGGCTGGTCCTGCGCTCACTTTTGTAGCCCAGGCTGGTCTCAAACTCGCACCAATCCTCCTGCCTCAGCCTCCCAAGTGCTGGGATTACAGGCGTGAGCCACCACGCCCGGCAAGTTCTTTTTTTTTTTTTAAGTGGGTGAATTGGAGTAGAAATCCTTTACAAGCTGTCTGGATACCTAAGCATAAGCTCTACCTGGAACCTTGCCCAGCACTGACCTGTCCAGCCTATGGACAGCAACAGATCTAGACTGACCCTAGTTATTCTGGAACTTGCAGTGGGAAATGTAAGATACTAACAAATGGTTACGATATCATCAAACTGTCCAACTGGCCAAAACCTAATGTTACATACAGCCTTCTTCATTTGGGTCCTTGTACTTAGGCCTGACAAAAACTAGGACTAACCCCCATATCAAGACCAAATGAAAAACAGTGTCTGGCATGGACTATACTTCTTCCCTATAGGAAGTTAGCAGAATATAGAGGATTCTGGAAACTCAGGCACAGACTAAGAAGTCACAACACTGTATCTGGATGGGAAAACAGCCCTCACCACCCTCTTTTCCTGCTGCATGTCTTCTTTCATGCATTAAGTCAGCACCATCTAAGGAGAACCTACCATGCCTCAGGATTGAACTAAGCATTGAGGTCGGGGCACTGAACTGTGACTTTGGTTTTAGGATTCAGTCAGTGAGGAAGGGGATGTCTAAAATTCCCAAATTCTTTTCAGTCAGAATATAAATCTATAAGGTAGCAACTTTGTTGCCTTGAGAAGATCTTATTTAACTACTTGGAGGAGTCAGAACTGACATCAAAGTGGATGAGACAATTGAGATGGTGCTTGAAGGATGAATACACATGTTTGTATACAGGATAGCTTGAAAAACTGATGGTATATTGAAAGGAGCAGTTAATGATCAAATTCTTTCTCCTTTTTAATTTCTCATAATTTTTGACCAATTTTGTATGCTTCTATCTGGTAATCTGAACAATTCATTTAAAGACAACAATATGCAATATAAGAACCATTGTTGAATTTCTACCACTTCATTTAGTAAAAGCCAGCATCATTTCTAATGTGTTTTCCTATTTTTTATCCTCTTTTAGCAATAAAAAAGTGAGAGTTTCTGGGTATAGAAAGTGGGGACGGCATCCTGGGAAGAAGGCACAGTCTCCAGTGACATGGACACTAGGAAGCACACGGTTCCTGGGCTGGCATCAAGGAAGTGTAGGCATGAGGAAGGAAGGGAGGAAGAGGAAAGCATCAAAGGAAGCAGGCATACACCTGGCAATGGCCTTCAACATTGCAGGGAAGATGGTGACATGCGCCTGTTATGGGCAGGACAGCTTCACCTCTAACGTAATCTAACCATTTAGTGTAACATTACCCTAAAATTATTTACCACACACAGAGCAAATCTATACACGGCACAGACAAACTGTGATGGGCAGAATCAGATCTCTTTCTACCTCTGGATTCTATGTACTAGCTGTGTGACTAAGAGCAGGTTGTTCAGGCTTACAAAACCTCAATTTCCTTATCTAACACATACCTTGTAAGGTCGATTCCAAGACTAAATGGAATCCTGAGAGTAAATGCTTAGCAAGATGTCTACACAGAGCTCTGCATCACAGGTAAATGCAGAATCAAATAGAGAGAAGTAGCAGGAATCAACAGTCACTACCTATTACACTTATCCACAAAGGATATATTCTAAGACTCCCAGTGTATGCCCAAGACAGAGGGTAATACCAAACCCTAAACATGCAGTTTTGTTCTACCAGCACCAGAACTAATTTTTCTCCACATTTTATGCCTGGTCCCTTCTACATGACATCCTTCTTGCATGCTGCTGAGTAAAATAAGACCATTACTAAGCAAAACCTGGGTTAGTTGAAAATAATCATTGCAATACCACAATTGTAAATGTGAACGCTGAGACAGCTCCCAAGTGACAGACAGGCAGAGAAAGCACTGGGAATCCCGGACACATCCTGGCTTGCATCCTACCAGGATTGAAAAGACAGCATGATAGCTCCCTGAACAAAGCTTGGAATTTAAAATCTATGTAATATTTATTTCACAATTTTTTATTCTTTCATGGCAGGTATTTACATATAGCTAAGACCATAAGAAGTAAAACTGCAAATGAGGATGGGCTTTTATATGAGTATATGAACTCTGTGATGTGTGAAGCTATAGATGGGCTGATTTTTCGTTTCCTGGCAGGCAGCTTGTGTCATCAGTGGTACCATCCAATGACCCACCACTGTGGGGCAGATGAAGATGAGGATGGACAGACCCTAAAAGACACTAGAGCCAGAGGTATCCCTGCTTCCTGAGGAGAAGCAGGCAAGGGAGAATCAGCAGTCATCCTCTACTAATGATGTGTATCCCCAACACACACTTAGGTTTCTCACAGATCTAATCAGGAAGACTACAGCTGCCAAGAGACAGGCCAGTCAGCACTGGATCAGATCCTTCTTCTCTCAGTAGTTTCTAGGTACAGAATTGTGACTTTTGTGACTCTGATTCAATCAACACACAGAGGTAATGGACATAAGGTCCAAATCCACAAGCTATAGAACTAGTCCTACAAAGTCTGTGGGAACTCGGTGGCAGTTCTGCTGCATTTGAACTCCACTACCAGTCAGGTGCTATCCACAACCTCACTGTGCAGTTTTGCCCAAGATAGACCCTGAGTTCTTGAGAGGATGCTGCTTTAGTGAAAGAAGCACCTAAAAAAATTACTAGTTTCCTGTTTATTCCCTTTTCCTTCTAACATAAATTATTTGAGATGCATTATTAAAATCATTTTGTTTACCTTTTTTTTCTCAAAAAATACCACTGCAGAGCTCACACACAATTTATAATAATGTAAGAGTGTGATAGCCAGTGTTCCATGAATGCATAGGCCAAGGCAGTGATTGCTAAAGAGAAAGTAGGAAATCAGATTTTTCTCCTCTGATCAGAGAAAAGAAGAGCTTTGGGGATGATTTGAAAAGGGAACTTTTGTGTTTCCTTCCATGATCTGTGATACAGAAATATATAGTATGGAAATAACAACAGTGCTCTTATTTTGACATCAATTAAATTAAAAAAAAAAAAAAAAAAACCTATCCTGGAAGTGACCTTAAGAGTAGGGTGATTAATGGAGAGGAATAAAGAGAATTCAAAGCCATACAATTCCTTAAAATACTTCATGTTACGATCAGTTAAGCTCTGAGTTTAATTAGAAGTCTGTGTAAATCTAGTTTGCCTAATGCCCACTTCCATTCTGTTTTCCTTCTGATACCCAGGAGAGGCTCCTGGAAGTCTCTTGCCTATTTCTTTGCAATTACTCTTGCATTTGTGTTCAGAAATAGTGCGTGACTCTGTAGCTCTGTATATCTATGCTAAGTTACTGGTGAAATTTACAAATCGAATGATAAAGTAAGACAAAGTCCTAAAAGAAGAGTCTAAAAAAAAAGATTGCTATTTCTCTCAATCGATCCTCAGGCTCAGAGGTACAATGCACTGATAAAGACATGGAAGTAATCCTCTGATGGAATGAGACTGTATATCGGTATCCTCCATACTCAGTCAACTAACAGACTTTACTATACACAAACACTGAGAAGTGGAAGAAATGTGGTCTTTCCTAATGACCTAATATATATGCTAACAGGATTTCTAAAGGCTCTGCTACTTATTTGGCTAATTCCCCCCAACATTTATGCCACAGAGTAGGCTAGCCATTTATTAAGATGGTGGACTGTGATACACATCTTTGTTGTTAATAATTCTGAACACTCTTTACAATAAGAATACTGTACAACTGGAACTAATCTTGTTTTTCCATATTAATAATTCTTACAGCAACAGATCATTAAAACTCAGAACGGTAATATCCAAGAGTCTGACTGAGCTGGTCAAGAGCTCCTAGGCAAGTTATTCCTTCACACTTTTTGTCAGCAAATATTTATTGTGGAACTGTTCTGTCCTCAGCATTCTACTGTTTGTATATGTTTTAAAAAATAAGTATGGCCTTTTTTCCCCCATGGAGCTGCCATTTTAATGGGAGAAAAACTGAGTATAACAAAAAGTAAATTATACTTTTTGGCCACTTTCTTATTGGTGGGACAATGCCTAACACTGGCAACTTAAAGAAGGGGTTTACTGTGGCCACATTTGAGAAGTTTCAGTCTTGGTATGAGACATAACAGAAGGGTCCAGGCAGAGGGAAGCTGATCCCCTGATGGTAGCCAAGGAGCAGAGAGTTAAACAAGGAGGCAGAAAGAAAGATGTATGCTCTCAGGTCGTGCCCATGGAACCCCAATCTCTCC
The DNA here is from genome assembly GCA_004027025.1 of Myocastor coypus. Taxonomy (NCBI): domain Eukaryota; kingdom Metazoa; phylum Chordata; class Mammalia; order Rodentia; family Myocastoridae; genus Myocastor; species Myocastor coypus. The sequence goes on from PVJA010006514.1 coordinate 5,375, forward strand.
ACCAGTCCTCCCCTCCTACCAGCAAGTCAGAATAGGTCCTTAATTCAGTCACGTCCCAAAGAATGAGACTTTTACTCTCACAAAAATGATCTGGGTGTGGTGGCACATGCATGTAGTCCCAGCACTTGGGAGGCTGATGTAAGAGGATCAGTGTCAGTTCGAGACCAGCCTGGGCTACAAAAGTGAGCTCAAGACCAACCTGAACTTCATATGAAGATCTTGTTTTTTTTTTTTTAAAAAAAGGGAGGAAGCTAAACCACAACAACACACAAACGCCACAAGGTCCACAAGGTCCAGATCTACCTTAACACAACTCTTCTGGATTCCTATTTTGCTATCAAAACCTATTTCTATTTATGTTTGTATTAAAGTCTTGTCACAGTTTTATTTTTCTTTCCCAACTCAGAGTTTAGCTTTGGAACATTTATACAGATCTGCTGAGGAAACACTTAGAATTTGACCTTTTGGATTAGGGCTTTTGAATATGGTCTCAAATAAAGACAATTACACTCCATGCTTCACAATGAAGACAGGACCTACACAAAGCACACATTAATCAGTTTTGCACAGTACTTTGGAAACTTCTCTAGAACCCAGAATTCAGTTCTAATTCTTCTATTTCCCTGTCTTGCCTCATTTAGTTGATAAAAGTGGAAAAGTAGTAGGCCAACAAGATAGCTCAGTGGACTAAGTGCCTGCTTCCACAAGTGCAAGGACCAGGGTTAAATCTCGGGTCCCACATTCCACACTGGGCTCACCCCCAGGGTGTGCTGAGCCAGCAACCCAGTCCTGGTGTGGTGGCATATGCCTGTAATCCCAACCTCTGTAATCCCAGCATTGGAAAGGCTGAGAACAATAGGATCACCGAGCTTCATAGTGAGACCCCGTATCACATACATAAATGAAAAAAAAAAGAAAAAAGAAAAAAGAAAAAAGTGAAGACTGGTATTTTTCTACCCAAAATCTTAGAAAGGTCTCTTCAAAGGAACCTCAAGGTGTCTCTCCTCTAAGTTGTGTCTATCAGCCTTCTCTTGATTCTTCTGGCACTTTCTCTGCCAAATACTACTCTAACAACTCAGAGAGAGAGAATGCTGCCTTTATCCTTTGGGTAAATACATGCATGGTCTCTAAATTGTCTCATAATTTATGTTATTAGATGCAGCCCCTTTAGATGCAATGCTCTATTTTATAACAAATATTATGTAATGGTCCATTTACTGTCCTGAAATGAAATTAACAGACAACATAATTGACCTACATTATATAAAAAAATCAATATGGTACCCTAAATGTAATGTGAAACAGAAATAAAAGGGAAGTCACTTATAATCAAATAATATGTTCTGAGAAAGGCTATCCTAGAACACAGAATGAATTAAGCAGAATTTTGATATGACAATTATAATGACAAATTTAAAATTCAACAGGAGCTAAATAGGCTTGGGGAGATAGATCAGTGTTCTAAGCACCTGCCTGGCAAGCACAAGAACCTGGCTTCAATCCTTGGTACAAAATGCAGTGTAAGCCCTGGAACCCTGGGAACACCATGCCAGCCCAGAGACTGGGTGTCATGGTGCAGGCCTATGATCCCAGCACTAGGGAGGCTGAGACAGGAGCATCACTATGAGTCAGAATTGGATAGTGAGACCATGTACCAAATAAATTAACCAATAAAAGATTAAAAATAAATACGTAGAAAATTTAAAAAAGAAGCTAAGTAAATTTTAGTTATTATAGAAAGTATGAGAACATAAAAATGGGTAGAAGTTGACACTAAAATTGAAATTAATATTTGGACAAACAATAAAGAGGCAAACTAATTTTTACATAAAAAATAGAGAGAAGGGCCAGGGAGATAGCTCAGCAGTCTGAAACAGGAGGAATATTATGAGTCTGAGCTGTGTAGCTAAACCCTATACCAAATACATAAATTAAAAAAAAAAAAAACAGGGAAACTAACCTAAATAAAGTACAAAGAATAAATGAAAGTCAATTACAAGTTGTCAAATTGGGGATATATGAAAGTATGGATCTGGGCATGGTGGCTCACGTCTGTAATCCCAGCACTTGGGAGGCTGAGACAGGAGGATCGGTGCGAGTTTGATACCAGCCTGGGCTACAAAAGTGAGCCCAAGGCCAGCCTCAACTGCATAGTGAGACCCTGTCTCAAAAAGACAAAAAAAAAAAAAAAAAAAGTATGATGTTCCCACACATGACCTGAGCCTTACGAATTTTCCTTTGAGCATGAAATGTAACAATTCAATAATAAATAATAAGTGTATGTCCTATCTTAAAATCCTAAAACCTGCTGGGCTTAAATCTTGTCTTCTATACTCAAGGGACTTCAGAGAGGGTAGCCTTCCATGGCACACTGGAAATAAGAAAAAGTAGGAACATAAGAAAGAATATAAGCAGCTGAGAATCATGTGGTAACTTCTCAGAGTAGAATCACAGTAAAATGGAAAGAAGAAGAAAATCATAGTATGTAATTTCCAATAAGTAATGACTACACTACCGATCACTTATGAGGATACTAAATTATTTACATATATTTGTGTGTGTGTGTGGATTTGCACAGAAGTGTTTGTATACATCATGGCAAAAGTGAGAATATCTTTCAAACAAATTTTAACAATAAGATTCAATAAAATTTATTGAACTGCATACATCTCCATTAATTTAACAATGTTGAATTAACAATTTGTTAATAAGTCTCCAATTTTCTTAGTATTTGAAAGCTACACTTGTAGACTGCTGGCTCAAACCAGGGGTGTGGTGTTGTTGTGGATCTGGATAGTATGAATGATGCTCTTCTGTGTAGGATAACTTATCAGAAAGATGAAAAGTTCCTAAACTCTGAATAAAATAAAGTGCCTTGAGTATATAAAGTAGATGTATTCTTAGAAAACTCAACGCATTTTACAACAATGCAAAACATGTTTTGTCTACACATAAAATGAATCATGATCTAGCCATTCATTTGTACACACATGAATGTTCAACAGAACCAAGGATAATTTGTGTTAGGAAGCCTTTACTATCTGTTGAAGGATACCAAGCTTTCCCTCTACTGTGTTCAAAAGTCAAAGCATATTTATGACCACTAGCATAATAAAACTCTAACAGGTTTTCAAAATATCTTTAATGGATTAGAGCACAGTGGCACATGCATATAACCCCAGCATTCAGGCAGCTAAAGCAGGAGGATTGCAAGTTTGAGGCCACTCTGGGCACCTTAGCAAAACTCTTTCTCTAAGTAAAAAAGCCCTGGATTTAATCCTCAGTAGAGGAAAAAGGTGTGTGTGTGTGTCTTTCTTAACAAAGGTCATTGTATTATGGGACTTTTTTTTTCTTTATGTGTTTAGTACAGAGTCTCACTACGCAGCTTAGACTTGTAGTGATCCTTCTGTTTACAGCCTTCCCAGCACTGGGATTAGAGGCATGTGCCACCATGCCAGGTCTCAGTGCCAAGCTCAGCCTACCAGAGAGTGGGCCAAGATGGCATATGGTGCCAGGGAACCCTGGCCCCTGTGCTTGCCTAAGCAGGTGCTTAGTCCGCTGAGCTATCTCACAGGCTATGGGACACTTGTAGAGTCAAGATCTCAAAGTGCTTGGCCTTTTGGTTTTCTCCCACAGTTCTAGCCAGTCCCAGCTATCTTTCAAGAAGCCTTGCGACTATGAAACCCCAAAGCTGCCTAATCATCCCACATCTGACAACTTGAAAACTGACCTCTGGAAAAAAAATTGCCTAACTCTAGAATTTATGAATGTCAACTTATTTATAAAAAGGGTCCATGGTTGTAATGTTAAGACTCCTAAAATGAAGACATCATCATGGATTTTCCAAGTGCGGTCAAAAGCCAATGGCATATGTCTTTATAAAAGAAAGGCAAAGATAGATTTAGGACAAAACCTAAAAGGAGATGGTACAGTGAAAAAGAGACGTGATATGACTGTGGATACTGGGGTTGGTATCATATGACCACAGGTCAAGGACTGCTGACAGCCACCAGAAGACTCAAGAAACAACAAAGCCGTACAAACTATGGCCCTGCAGATGGCTTGCTTTTGAACTTTTGACCTCCAGAACTATCAAAGAATAAATTTCGAGTCTTTGAAGGCACCAAAGTTATAATAATGTATTATAGAAACCAAATAAGACTGCTATCCCAGGTGAGTTAACATTTTTTTTTATTTGTTAGTTTTTCTCCAGTTCTTTCCTTTTCCTCAGACATGATTAGGTACTGGGAAAACAATTATGGAATGAAATATTCCTGTGCTGTCACCTTCAGAAATGACCCTCAGCCTTCCCCTACCCTGCTATCCCTCCTAGACAACTCCCTGCCCAGCTAAAGATGTTGGTCTAAGATTTCCTGCTCTGTGGAATCTGCCTGACTGTTCCAGTAGACAGAACCTGACTCTGCGGAGCATTCTTCACACTTTAAAAGGCATCACTGACCCCTGTGACTCTGGCAAGTATTGGTTTCTCCACTAGAATATAAGCTCCTCCAAAGAAGGAGCTACAAGGCATTTTCCTCATTGCATTTCTAGTGCTTGGTGTGGTGTCCAGAACATGGAAATCTATAAGTAAATATGTCATAAATGCCTAGTTAGAACCACTTATGGCTATTTTGCCTAATAAATGCTTGTCACCTCACTTCACAGCAGGAGCAATAATCTTTTCCTAGGATAAAACAACATCGAATGAGTAGATTTTCCTGTCTACTGTGTGTACTAAAATGCCTATTCCAGTGATCACAGCAGCCCAGCCTCAAGTCAATACTTAGTGTTTAAATATAATCAGTTCCCAGCCCTGTAGTACCTACCCCCATATTCATGTCTGCCTAGGAAATGTAAGCATGAAATTATTTGGAAATAGGCTCTCTGCACATGCTGTAAAGATGAGGGTGAAATGGATGAGTTGGACTCAAAATCCAATGACTGATGAGCCAATAAGGAGAGGGAGATTTATACAAACAGATACACCCATATAAGGAATATTACCATATGTGAAGATAGAAACACTAAACAGAGTGATGCAGCCATAAGCCAAGATTTGCTAGCTGCACCAGAAGCTAGGAAGGAACAGAGAAGAAATCCCCTCTAAGGTTTGCATTTCTACTGATTTCTGGGTTTAATACTTCTAGCTCCCATAATTGTAAAGGAAGGCATTTTTATTTTTTCAAGGAACTCAGTTTGCAGTAGTCTGTGATAGCAGCATTGGACAAGCAATATACCCGATAACCTGCTGGTATGTTTTAGGGTTTTGCCCGTGTGTCTTATAATGAGTGACTTCATTGGAGTTTGTCTTCGAAATACCCATGCTAGTAACCAATTTCAGTTGTCAGCCAATTAAATGATAAAATTATAAGGCAAAACCCTAGGAGAGACTGCAAACTAATGAGCCCTGAGCAAGGCCATGCTACATAAGAGGACACAAATGCAAGATGTTCGGTCTCTATAGGGGACCATTTTTAGTGCTTTCTGCTTCACTTTAATAATTTGGCCTTGGTTAACTTACTTTAGAACCTAATCTGTGTTTTAGATTCCTTATCTGGGTAATGGAAATAAGAGACCCTCCCTCATGGAGCTGTGAAGTTGTAAATTACACGCCACATGCAAAATGCTTACTTAACACTATGTTCAAGATAGAAACTGTTCAATAAGCATTAGTTTCTGTCTTTTCCATTCTCTTAGTTTTTATTAGTGCAAGTTTGAAATTCATAAACTAATGGTATTCATGAAGGCCAAACACAAATAATCGCTTCGGTGAATTAAAAATTAAAAACTCTAACACTGTGGTGGCTATAGCAAAGTCCTAACAACCACTTTTATTCCGTGAGTGGAATACCTTGCTCTCCTTGCAGCTCATTCAGGGGCATGGGGTCAACATTTTACTTTTAAATGCAAGAACCATTCCAATTTGCAATGGCAGCACTTGAGTATCACCATAGTTGCCTGAACTTTCCCAGCTTCCCACTTATAAATCTTTATACTCAGCACTAATTTCAAAGAGCAGAATCAGTAAGACCTGTTGTTCACCATGGAAACAACAAACTCTTCTTTCCAATACTTTTTCATAATAGCGGTCATGACACCTAGTAATGTGTCCTCCCTCATCTCACTTATGCAGAAGCTACCTCTCTAATGGAAATGAATGTGTAGGTATCTCTGGAATGGGTTTGGGGCAGACAGAGTGGGCAGGACATGTACTAATTATGGTTAATGTTTACAAAGAAAGACTTATGGTTCTTGCTCCCTTACTGTCTCATAGAAAAGAGACAGCCACAAACGAAATATGACATGTCTATAACCAAGACTAAGCAAAGAGTTCACAATGTGTAGTCACAGAAGGTGGGAGAACACTGGCAATCCTGGAGGGCCCCAGACAAAGGAAGTTTCAGCTCTCACCTTTCGACTTGCAGAATGACAATACAGTCAGGAAGCAACAAGGCCTTTAATGTCCTACAACAATGGGAAGAGAAGGCTCTGGCTGGTGAGGACACTTGGGGTTCACAATAGTGGATACTTACTAACTGATAACTTACTAACTCCTCTCCTCTTCTCTTCTCTCCTCTCCTCTCCTCACCTCCCCTCCCCTCTTCTCCCCTCACCTCCCCTCTCCTCTTCTCTGCTCTCCTCTTCTCTTCTTTTCTCTTTGCAGTACCAGAGATCAAACTCAGGACCTTGCGCTTGCCAGGCAAGCACTTATTCCATGGAGCTGTCTCCCTGGCCCCAAGATGGAAGTTCTTTAATCTGACAATTAAGTAGCTACAAAGGGATCAAATGCCAAATATGGGCCCTGGAAAAGTCTGTGAGGAATTAAACCAGCACAGGGACAATGAGTGTATTCTGGGGTAGTCACAAAGAAAGAAGCTAGCAGAGGAAGACAGAAATAGGAAGGAACCACGTAAATTGGCACAGGCACTGTCAGCTCAATGGAGGATGGGAGCTGGAATGCTGGAGATAGCAAGTTATATCTTAAAACATTTTAATAATTTCTAATATAATTGGTGCAGGAACTAAGTTTCCCATGTTAAAGAAGTAAAACATTTCTCTTAAGATTAAATACCACCTGGCTTCCAAATTTTGGTCTACTCCTCAGAGATAATTACTGCTACTGATAAAAGGTTTAAAATAATAACAACAATAATAACAATAATAATAAATCTAAAATCCAGAACACTTAGAGCACGAGTATAAAGCCACAAGCAAAATACTCAACCCCAAGCCACAATAAGGTGGTAGCAATCAAACGCACAGGAGAATAAAATCATTGCATAAAGTGACTTTCACACGATAAGATGCATATGAAACATAAATGAATTTTGTACTTAACGTTGGGTTTTATCCCCAAGTTAGCTTGTTACATAAACAGAAAATTTTCACAACTGAAAAAAATGAAATGAAAATCCCTTCTATTCCCAAGTGTTTGGGGTAAGGTATATTCACCCCCTTAGTATCATCCCACGTGCCTTTCTATGCATATCCCCATGCATTTGGTAATTGGTTTTCCTGCAATCTATAGTAGCCAGGGTCTTAAAACTGCCCCTATAAATTGCTGCTGAATCCTTGGAGCTGTGAATCTGATGAGATATCACACTCTAATTATGTTATGTGTCAAAAGGAATTTTACAAATATAATTAAGGTTACTAATGAGTTGAATTCGAGTTAACCACAAGAAAGATGATTCAAGTAGGCCTAATCTAATCATGCATGGCCTTTAACGGCAGCCAGCATTTTCTCCAGCTGGTAGCTGACGGGAACTTGGAGAGATTCAAAGCATCAGAAGAAAGAGAAGCACCGCTGCTCGTGCTGAAAATGAAAGCATCCATTTTCAACTTCCAGAAGAGAGGCCTCTTCTCATAGTCAGCAACGAAATGGTCACTTCAGTTTCAAAAGCACAAAGAGCAGAATTCTGCCAATAATTTTAATCAGTCTGCAAATGGATTCTTCCCCAAAGTCTCCATTTAAAAGCCAAACTGGATGACACCTTGATTTGATACTTGTGGGGTCCTAAGGAAACAATGTACCAGAGCTCACTCAGACTTCTCATCTACCAAACCATGGAAAGACAAATGAGTGTTTTAGGTCACTAAATGCATAGCAATTTTTTCATGTAGAAGTAGACAACAAATACCACAGCATGCACCAATTTGTTGTTATTTGTGAATAAGTCTGGGCTGTGTGTGTCACTGTTTGTCTAGCATACATGAGGCCCTCGTTTCAATCTTCAACATTAAATAAATAAGACTAAGCCTTTAGTATACAATGTTAATATATATGTATATATATGTATATATATATATATACATAAATTAATTCATTCATTTTAACTATTCTATAGCATTCTGTATTGTTCATGGTAAATCATTCAGAAAGATGGTGGCCAACAACTACACCGTACAAGTCTGCTATTCTGTTAGACGTCCTGCTGTTTGCATCCAGGCTGATCTGTAAGTTATTTATCCCAATAAAATATTATTCTAGAACTTTGAACTCAGCTTTAGAAAGACCTTGAAATATCTTCTCTTGCCCTTTTAGGATCCAAGGAGCATGAATGGCATACTAAACTACTGAATAAGAAACCACACAGGGATGAAGAAGGCCCAGCTAGTCCCTAGCCAAACACCAGGAAATTTCAGTGACTGTACAAAGCAGAAGATCAATTCAGCTACATAATGTCTAGCACACACGAGGCCCTCATATGTGCCTCATGAGCACAAAAAATTGTGACACATGTTCCTCAATCATGGGTATTTACGCCAGACTTTGGGGACAGTGTGTTCTGTAAAAAATAGAAGCATTTCAATGCATACTTCACAAATAAATTAGGTTCTAGTTTCCATTCTATTGATAGGTAATTATTTGTGAATTAGTCCCTCAAACCTGAGGAAACTATCATTTTTATAAGAAACCAGTTGAAAATCAGCAACCTTCTGAAATTCAGTCTTGCAAACCTGGGGAAATATTCTACCTTTTTATCCACATGCTACAGTGTCTTCCTAGGCAGAAGAACTATTTGTTCACAGAAACATTCTAATTTTAACAGATGCTGCAGAATTGCCTCATAAAAATATCAATTTATGTCTTTCTATCAACATATACTGTTATATTCTTGATCTGTATATTCTGAGTAGCCCATTACAATAAAATGGTTTGTCAGGCCAAATGTAATGTGAACCAATCTACAAATAAAGAAATGCTTCTCACATTGACTAACTCTATATGAGCAACTACATTGAAGACAGAAAAGGCAACACAAAAGCCACAGCTGAATACCTTGCATCTTGTTCTTCTAAATGTGTACCATTTCTAGTGTCTTATCAATTGGTATTCTCTCTTGATAATCATTTTTTATTTTTTATTGTTTTTCTGTATTTAGGACAGGGTCTACAGGATCTCATTATGTAGATAAGACTCATAGCGATACTTCTGTTATCAGCCTCTCAAGTGCTGGGATAGCAGGCATGTGCCACCATGCCCAGTCTTAGTCCTGGTCTCAGCATGTGCCATAGGAGGGGCTGGCATGGCATGTCAGGTATTGAACACCAGCCGTTGTGCTCTGCCTACACAGGCACTTTAGTCTGCTGAGCTATCAGGCTGGCCCTTATAAACATTTTTAAAAATACAAAATAAAAAATACAAGGAAAAATAGTTTATTGAAAGTAAGCATTCATGTTTAATTATTTGACCAATTTTGCATACCTGTATCTGTTAATCTGAACAACAGATTTAACTATGAAAATATGTAATATAACAAGCATTTTTAAATTTTTACCCCTGTTTAAACTATCATGTGCACTGTCATTTGCTTTTGTCTTTGTGTCTGCTATTTGTATTTACCCTTTAAAATTAAATTTAAAAAATCTAAAAAGAAATGTTGGCCAACTTGATGTAAAATTCCTACTGTAATTTTAGGAGAAGGTCTACAGGGTGTTCAGAGTCTTACTAATATATCAGACTCATAGTGATTCTCCCAAGAGCTGGGATTAGAGGTCCATGTCACCATGGCCAGCCTCAATTGCCATGCCAGCATCCCCAAGGGGCAGGGCTGGCATGGCAGGCCCAGTGATCAAGCCCCTGGCTCTTGTACCTGCTTGTCCCCTATTTCATTTTTAAATGTTCTATAATAGATGACTATTTTAAGAAAGACAAATGTAGCTTTCTGTTTGTAGAGTAGTTCAATTTACACTGTTGAGATTGTTTTGTGAGTAGACCTCATCAAATATTTTGGAATAGGGTAGGTAGTGAGAGAGCTCACCACTAGCCTGGGAATTCATACAAGTTCAAAAACACTAGACGACAATGCTGGAAGACATCTTGCTGCATGTATGATCACATTATCCATCCATATGCCAATATCAGGACAGCTGGGAGGCTAAGGAGCTCAATATTTAGGACATAAATATCACTTTAAAACCTCTGTAGCCGGGCGTGATGGCGCACGCCTGTAGTCCCAGCACTCGGGAGGCTGAGGCAGGAGGATTAGTGTGAGTTCGAGACCAGCCTGGGCTACAAAAGTGAGCTCAAGGCCAGCCTCAACTGCATAGTGAGACCCTGTCTCAAAAAGACAATAAATAAATAAATAAATAAATACATAAATACATAAATACATAAAATAAAACCTCTGTAGTTTGAAGTTGTGCTGTTACAAAATTTCTGAGTTCATTTCAGGGGTTCTCATAAGGCAAACTGCCAACCAGAATTATCCTCGTCTTTCTTATAGATTCCTCAATGATGCTATCATAGTTTAGTTTATTTGAGGTAGGAATTCAAGCTGGTGTCAAAATGCAAATCACCTGAGATCTAATATGATCTCAAGTGTTACAATTCACTCACAAGTTAATGTTTACTTGATTATCAGATGCTTTAGTGAGAACAGGATTCAGTAAGGGAAGAAAATATGAATTCTCTGACCATTGGGCAAATGATTACAGCAGCAATGAAGGAGTCTTGTACAGAAAGAAAGAAAGAAAGAAAGAAAGAAAGAAAGAAAGAAAGAAAGAAAGAAAGAAAGAAAGAAAGAAAGAAGGAAACAAAGACGGAGTTAAAGACATGAAGGACACAGAAATGGTGGACCCGTACTTCATAGTACGGTGCTTGTAACTGATCATACAAAACAGACAAAATGTGAGCCTAATTTTTTTGTAGTTGGCTGGCAGTATGTTATGAAATAAAGATTAAGCAACATTCTTTAATTCACCGGGTTCAGTATAACTTATTAGAGGGCTTGTATCACAGGTGACACCCACTGCCCTAAAAGAAAGCCAAGCCTCTCTTATTCCAGGGAAACACTTCTAAGGTGACCAGCCCACTGAAAAATCATGGCACTTGGTAATCCTGTAATTCTCTTCTCAAAAGTTGTTTTTGGAAAACATCATTTGTTTCCTAAATTCAAACACACACAAACACAATGCACGCTTTTCTAGTAAACCTCTGAAGTCAATGAGAACTATTTCAAAAATGAGACAGAAAATGCCTCCTGAAATGCCAGTCTAAACACCTGAAGTAAAAATATTTCCAATGTAATATGCTTTTAATAAGATGCATCAATCTAAAGTTTTTGCAACATCTGCAAACTTGAATGCTGTTGTATAATTTGACCAAAATGCATTAAAATAACTATATTAGGCTTTTGGCATCACTTTGTAAGAAGTGGACAGTAATTGTTGCTAAATTATAGCTGAATTGCTGCAAAATTGGATATTACAGCCACATTAGGATCAAATGACTCCATCATGATTAATGATACCGCAGTGAATACCAAGAGAATTAAAATGATTAGCCACTTATTCTAAAGTGTTGATATTTTCCCACAATTTTAGAGTTGTGTTTCAAGAAAACTTTCAAGTTAAACTTGTTGCTACTTTTATTAAATGAAATACACAAATATTCCTTTAGGGTCAACATTATTAGTAAGCATTGAAATTAAGAAAATATTGTTATTGGAACTACCCACTTTCAATGACTAACAGTACATGACGTGTTTAAAACTCTAGTTATATTTAAACTAAACAGCCATATAAGTAAAGACACTTGAAAATAATTAAAATATTGATTATATCTCTCTTTCAAAATATTTCATCCAATTCCTACTATATACTTGCGATAAACAAAGAAAAGGCATGCATCACCATTTCAGAGGAATAAATGTTATCCAATTACTGGGGGAGGGAAGATTGCAGAGCTTTAAAAAATTACAAAAAGCACAATTATCAATTTGTATTTGCTTAGTTATAAAGTATCTCTAAATCGCTTCTGAGGAGAAAACTTGGTAGCACTCCATGGAAGCCAAACACAGCACTGTCTTAGAAAAGTCACCATGTACTTGAAAGTACCATTAAATAAACATTTATGGAAAATTACTTACTACTTTGCAACTACTGGCAAATTACTGAACATTAGTTGTTGAGCTAAGTATAATACTGAACAAGAAAGATGGTTCTTCCAACTAGCTATGATGGTCCCCAAGAGTAATTTTGTAAGTGATGAAAAATTCAAGCTATGGAAAGAAACATACAGAGGAAACAAGCAAATAACCCTGAACTAGCCACAGTTTCAATCTCTGAATTTATTTCTCATTTACTCAGTGATCTCTCTGGAATATGTTTCCTGTTTATGGTCTTAATTTTTTTAACTTCACTTCCTGGTACCAAAACAATGAAACATTGAGTAAATATGGAGATGGAGCATTACCCCTGATGGACCTACTTCAGTAACCTCTTGCAAGTAGACCTCTTGAAATAAGAATTTCAAGTGAAGTCAAACTCTTGGAGGGGAGCCACTGGAGAGGGTAACCTATGATCATCAATTTGATCTGCTAGCTAGCATAGCACACCATCTCAGTTAATCATAACATTAGTTATTGGCTGTCATCTGATCACTATATACAAATAGTTAACAGTTGAGATCTTTTGTGATTTTGCACCCAGATACAATATGTACATTATTTTATTTAGTCTACCTGATGACCATATTCATTTGATCCACTTTCCCGGTAATGAAACTGAAATTCAGTGAAGAACTTATTTAAGGATATGTGAAAGGAGAAAACAGAACTGGGTTTGATCTCAAACAGTGTGATAGTAGAGTCCAGGCATCACAGTACATGATTTCTCCTATCCTGTATTTCTGAATTTCACACACTTGAATTAAAGAAGGAAAAACTAGATTGTAGCAACAGGATAAAAACTGTTATTGCTTACAGCAAACTTGCAAAAAGTACCTCATTTATTTTAAACTCTATGTAAATTCTATCCCAAATTTCATTTCTTTCCTATCAAGTTCAGAGTAATATTTTCCATTTCAGCAGTTCAAAGGAACTCTTCTGTGGCTTGGCAAAATAAAGTCTTATCTCAGAATACTTTTTCACTGTGAATTTTTTTTTTTTTTAGTATGGGTGAGATTAAAGTTACATTTTCTATATCTTGTTGATGTTTCTGGTCAGATAGGTATTATGAACAAGTGATTTATAAAAGTAAAATTAGTGCTTCCAATTCAAGGAAAAGAGATTAAAAGCAACCTCTAAGGCATGTAGACAGGCAGATTCCTTACATCAAAGGATCTTTCTCTATATAATTGGAAGACTGTTGCACAGAAGTCTCCTGTCTCACATGCCGGCCCTTGCTGAGCTAAGGAGAGAAAAGCACTAGGAAGTGAAACTATCCTGAGAGACACACACAAGCACAGAATGTGCTGAAGCTGGCTCCACTGCATGGCCTGCAAATTAGGAGCTAGCAGCTGACCGACTGACCAAGCTCCTCAGAGCACATCCTAGCCGAATACACATTTGGGAGAAAAAGGAGCTTTTGGAGGACAGAATAAAAGGCTAGGGGGAAAAAAAGACATTCTAAAAATTTTGTAAAACTTTAAAAGCCGGGTGTGGTGGCTCACACCTGTAATCCCAGCACTCGGGAGGCTGAGGCAGGAGGATTGGTGCGAGTTCGAAACCAGCCTGGGCTACAAAAGTGAGCGCAGGACCAGCCTCAACTGCATAGCGAGACCCTGTCTCAAAAAGACAAAAAAAAAAAAAAAAAAAAAAAAAAAAAAAAAAAAAAAAAAAAAAAAAAAAAAAAAAAAAAAAAAAAAAAAACTTTAGCAAAGTATTCAGTGGTTATTGAAGAACATATGAGGTTATTATGAATGGATTGTGCAAGTTTGCTGTTTCATTTTTACTAGATTTCTGCTCATGCATGTAACATAAGCAAAACATAAAAGAGGAAAATAGCTGCTTTGTTTGTTGATCACCTATAAACAGTTCAAATATTGCTATGCACATTCAGCTCTTTGCCTAATCATCTTGATCCCTCAGCTAGTTGCTTCAGTGTATCTCCCGTGCCTGTCACACTTCATTTATAAGTGGCTTTAACATTGCTACTTGTATCATTTTTAACTCATAGGTTCCCCAAGCATGTCAACACACATGGTTGTGCATTGTTCTATTGTCTTAGGATTGCCTTCCACTGAGAACCACAGGAGACTGAAGTGCTACAGATTTGGGGCTGAGCTCCATGACCCAGCGGCATCATGAATTAGAGGAGTGATGTCAAAATGTCATCTCCCATTTCCGAGCCTCACTTTTCCAACTTGAAAGATGACAGATTTGGATCAGCTCTGATATTTTGTCATCTGTGAGTCGTATCTGCTACTTCACCTTATTTCTACAGTGCTGCAAACTCATTTCTTTTCATTTTCTCCAGCAAGAGTGATTGATAGCTTCCTCCTTAGCAATCTCATTACATAGTTTTACATATTTGTTGGTTATTATGTTTCCTTCCATCACTTTTACACGTGAATGAATGGTGTAAGTTACCTTCATCTTCAAAACTTTTACTTTCATTTTTCACCATTCTCTTGTGTGGCTACTGTTTGCATACCATATTCCTTAAAGGTGAGTACAGTGCTTAGACTGCCTGGATTTGAAGTCACTTGCTCAAGGTGAAGCCTTAGAGAAGGTACTTAAGAGGTACAAATGGAGGGCCAGCTAAATAGCTCACCAGATTAAGTACCTGCAAACAGGTGCAAGGGCTGGTTCTATCCCCAGGCCTTCCCTGCTAGCCCTGCCCCCAGGGCACGTTGAGATGGCACTTGAGATTGGGTGTGGTGGGCCTATAATCCCAGTTCTTTTTATTTTTATTATTTTTGTCCTTTTGAGATAGGATCTTGCTATGCAGTTCAGGCTGGCCTTGAGCTTGTTTTTGTAGTCCAGGGTGGTCTTGAACTCATACTGTTCCTTCTGCCTCAGCCTGCCAAGTGCTGGGATTACAGGTATGCACCACCACACCCAGCTAATCCCAGCTTTTAGGAGGCTGTAGGCAGGCAGATCACTAGGAGTCCGTTCTATTAGTGAGATCCTCCCCCAAAATAAAATAAATAAAATAAAATAAAAACAGTACAAATTGAAGTATTCTCATTTATAAAATGGGATTACAATAATGACAAACTCTTCAGCTATGTGAGAGTTAAGAGCAGGAAATTATATGTTGTTTGGAGGCTGGTTATATAAATGGAATTTTTTTTTAATGCACTTAGGACAGGGTATACAGGATCTATGGGGTCATGATACGTAGATTAGACCTGTAGTGATTCTCCTATTTTCAGCATCCCAAGTGCTGGGATTTCAGGCCCTCATCACCAAGTCCAGTCTCAGCCATCAGCTCAGCACATCCAAGGGGCAGGGTCAGAACCACATGCCACAAATGAAAACCCTAGCCACTGCTCTCTGTTGAAGCAGGCACTTTAGTCTGCTGAGCTATCAGGTCTGCCCTGGAAGCTGTTATTTTGGATGACATGTATATTTTCCAACCCTCCTCATCCTACAGTGCCCCCAAAGAGTACCATTTTTTGTAAAGTTGGCCCAAATGAACTTCAAATAATTCAGATAGAAACAATTGTATCTTTTTCAGCAATCATAATACTTTTTAATAAAGAACTAAAAGTATCTGAGCAACTGCTAGTTATCATCTGCTACACTTTTCTCTCCAACGATCTCTCAATACTTTTTAGCTAAGAGTTGACTCTACCAATTAGAGAGAATTTTCTTGACATAAAATCATTTGATGGGTAGAAAACTGTAGATCTAAGGCAAACATATCTAAGGTGGATTTCTTCTTCATCAGTATGGAGCTCTAGCCTCACCTCCCATAGGACACCAAACCTAGTACAAGGATGTGCCTACAAATCCACCAGATTGGCTACCCATTGAAAATCAAATGTTTTAGACAGAATACCATGTCTGCATCTTGTCCTCTCAATAACTACTAGGAAGACAACAATATGCAATACATTAATTATTGTAACTGTGCTACTAGCCTGTTTTGAAACTGTCTCATTGTTACTTTACTTTTTCTCATTAAAATGAATAAAAATTTAAAATATCAAATGCTTGCCAAATGCTTAGCTGTAATTCTTTAACTATGTCCTCTATCCTTGAGCAGGAAACTAGTGACATAACTGGTCATGACAGAATTACCTTGGTTGGTAAAGGAATTCTGAGCTTCCAAATTTGAATTTCATTACTTTATCTTGAGCAATAAAATTTATTAAGTTAACCTAAGGTATCAGTTTCAGAATCACAAATGTGCAAATAGTAGCACCAGTGGTTCACAGGATGCCACAGTATAACGTGCCAGTACTGCCACTTAAATCTCATTCTTTCTTGACCCACTCACTTAATTCCCTCCAAGACATGAGCCCATGATGCTTTATAGTACTATTCCCACCTACCCTTTCCTGTGGCCTTTATACATTCATCTTTTATGCCACTGACAAATTTCCCATTTTTAACCACACACATCTTTCCTAAATACTTGAAGATCCTTTCCTGCACTCCTCTGCTCATCAGCTGTTTCCTTCAGGACTATTAAGTGACTGTCATCAAACCTTAACGATTTCCACTCATTCAGTTACCGAAGCGTGCCTTAACCTGCTTCCTCCAGATGTGAACTTGCTCACTTGCTTATTAACTATTACTGTATTAGCATCCCTTTGCTATCAACCTCTGCAGTGAAAGCTAAAGCAGCGTGGCCATTAAGGGTTTCCCAGACACCCTGCCATGTGCCTGCCTCACACTTGCCCCTCTCCCTCCTCGGTAATTCTCATCTGTCTTGAGAGCATGCACGGCTATTTTTGTTTTTTTTACCTCATTTTCAAGGAAAACTTGTAAACTTGAATCCTCTTATATTTTCTATTCTGTACACATTTACTTCTTCCTGTTTGCCAAGGTATCCTTAAAATCTAATCACAGCTAAAATGTTTCATTGCTTCATTTAAGACTGCATGATCACATATTCTCATAGGACTTACTCTTTGTTATTAACGCTTAACCATGGAACACAGATGCTTATAATTGCTTCACCCTTGAGTTGCTGAGGGATGTTACTTTTTTATTTACTTTGAGAAATCCTAAGGATGCTTAACAGCAAGAGGATAAAATATCAATTTTCACTGAAGTCTGATCAGCTGATTTTTTCATTCTATAGGGAGCATTTCTTCTCCTATTCTTATAAATTCTGGGTCTTTCAATTCTCCTACTTCTCAAAATTTGCCTTTCTCTCCTTTTTCCATTTAATCACTATAGCAGGTCTTTCATTAGAACAGTTGCAACAAATGCAGCCAGTCCACCAAACATTTCACCATGTTGAAAATTAGTATAACTGAACTCAAAGAGGACATACTGACTCTGTGACTGAATCTACTTAATTATAATTACACTTTCATAGACAAGAAGCAAATGACCAGAGAGTCTGAAGCATGCATTTAAACTATCCAACTTGCTAAAATGTATTTGTGGTTGCTAAATTTAAGCTGTGTGCTTATGTTGTAGTCTTAATGGTTTTTAATGTTACTTTTTTTCCAATATGTTTACATTAACCACCCAAGACAGCAAATCCCACTCACTGAGATCAAAATATTACTATATGTGTTCTTTGCACTTACATTTTAATACTTATTCCTTTCATTTCTTTATGACAGTTATCCTCTTTATTTATTAAAAAATGGAAAACCACAGAGAAACTCACTATACCAGGGACGAAAAGCAGTAAATGTAGACAATAAGAGAGGTTAACTTTTAGGAGCTACTGGAACGATCAGCTTACCACAACTTTTACTGTCATGCCCAGTAGCACCTGCACAGTGGACAATGATCTGGGGATTATGTTTAGCGCTATTTTCTCCCACTTTTCAGAGCAGAGATAAATGCATTTTTCCCACTCATGCAGATCCTGACTTAAAGGTCACCCTGTTTGGAGAGTGATATTGAAGATCATTTCAAAGTAATCATCTCTTTCTTCTTCCAGGAGGCTGATGGTAAGTGGTAAGGCAGAACATGTGTGATCATAAAAATAGCAGTTTTTAAAAATATGGTTAGACTAGACCACTGAAACAGGGAACCAAATTGTGAAAACAGCTGCTTTGGATGTTCGAAAATTTTATGGGCTCATAAAATGTTACACTGTACAAGAACCTTAGAATTTATTATAGAAAAGAAGGAAACTGACCCTATGATGTTAAGAGAATTGTTCAAGGTCACTCTGCTGCTTATTCATGGCACTGAAACCAAAGTAAAGGGCTATCAAACCAATGGTAGAGTTTACATTGCATGACATTACCTTCCCTTCTTCTACAATAATCAATCTTTTTGTTATCCTGCCCATATATGGAAGGATATTTTACCCTACCCACTGCTGCCAATATCAAACAATGCAGAGTTGTAGAAAAAAATAAACATTTTAAAATAATTCACATCCAAAACACTAGGTCAGAAGCGGTTGTCCAAAAATTCTTATTTACTTCAAGCAAAGCTACCTCAAAACCTGTGCACCAGGTTCCAAAAAGCCCTGCACAGAAGGAGGGACCAGAGTCAGCATCCACAACCTCCCTGTCAACACAGAACTTATGCCCTGAAAACTCATTGCTGGACCCCAACAGGGCCACGGGCCAGGACAGAGGATGCTCAGTGAAACCTACATGTTGTGCCCATGCATTTTGCCTTGTGCATAAAATCTGTATTACTGCAAAGTTGAGGACACAGAAAAAAAATCTCATTTTGGAAATTAAAATTTTAATTTTAAAGCAGCAGGGGAGTTCACTAAAGGATTATGCAATAAAACTTCTACAAAATGTAAATAATGTGTAAATTTAATTCTATTCAATGCATATGTTCACTTGCTGAATTTTAAATATGTAGGGCTTTGTAAAATTAGTGGCCCATCTGCATGGAATGGAGATAATGTCCTTGAATACCCTCCAGATAGCCATTGATGCTGAGCTCCTCAAGGCAGAGAGGTACTGAGCACCCACTATGACCTTCACAAGCTCTAATTTACTGGGGGAAACAGACTTTCAAAAAATAACCCAGTGCCTCATCTAAATTATTTCACTGACAATCATTTCACCATTTTTTTCATTTCTGAGCATCAAGAAGGCATATTTGGGCCAGCCTTATAGCTCAGCGGACTAAAGTGCCAACTTCAGCAAAATTCAATGACTGGGGTTCAATCCCCCAAGTCCTTTGCCAGTCCTGCTCGCAGGGTGTGCTGAGATGGTGACTCAGACTGGGTGTGGTGGCATGAGCCTATAATTCCAGCACTCTGGGAGGCTGAAAATAGGGGAATCACTATGAGCCCAGTCTACAGAATGAGGCCCTGTAGACCCTGTCCTAAATGCATTTTTTAAAAAAGGCATATTTGAAGCCACAGAGAATGCTCAGCAGTCTGAGCACCTTCCTAAACAACTGTAAGGACCCAGGTTCAACCCTAGTACTACATGCCCAGGCATATTCTTCTAGGGTAGAAAACACCTT
The DNA here is from genome assembly GCA_004027025.1 of Myocastor coypus. Classification (NCBI taxonomy): domain Eukaryota; kingdom Metazoa; phylum Chordata; class Mammalia; order Rodentia; family Myocastoridae; genus Myocastor; species Myocastor coypus. Next base: position 25,183 of record PVJA010006514.1, read on the forward strand.
TAAACATTATGTAGCCCATCTCCCAAGCCTTAGGCAAGAAAAGTATATAATCACTCTTATCATTAAAAAGAATCTCTTCTAAATTGTCTTTAATATTTAACCAATTTTATTTTTTTATGTATTTAGTATAAAATTTACCAGGTCTCACTACACAGATTGGTCTTCTAGTGATCCTCCTGTTTTCGGCCTCCCAAGCACTGGAATTACAGGTGTACAGTGTACCCTAGGGGTGGGGCCCACATGGCATGCCAGGAATCTAATCCTGTTCCCTGCACCTACCTAAACAGGCATTTTAGTCTGCTGATCTATCTGGCTGTCCTTATACAATTTTACTATTATTACATAGTTGCATTATTCCTATTCTAAAATTCCTCTTGCTGTCGTTCAAGCACTCTTTCTTTTAATTGACCCTTTAGAAAATACAAGCATTTCATAACCCTACTAATTTAAAATAAGGTCATCTTATTTTCCTATTTTCTAAGATCCATAATTTTGATTTAGGATTCATGAGGCCAGGTACATAATTCTCCCCTCATTTCTGTCTTAATCATGGAAGCCTGAGAACTGTGCCTAGCAGACGTGCACAGATATCCACAAGGACAACAGAAATTCTGGATAGGATCTGGCAAACTGCATGCAAGACAGAGCATTAGAGGGCAGGATACCTGCTTACATGCAGGCAGATTGCACCTTCCTCTCTGATACAGTTTCTGAGGACAGCTTTGAGAGATGAAGAATCGCATCCCTACCCCTCTAAGATCAGTCATGAGCATCACAGGCTTCAAGTAAAGGAGCAAGGGATGAAGCAAGAAATTTCTCTTTTCCCTTAGTAACATCCCTCATATTCTCCATTTGCCAGAAATTACATCACACCTTCTATTTTTTTTTATAAAAAACCTATAGCTGCCATGCTCTAAACTTCTATAACTCGCTCACCTTGCACAGCTGAAGTCGTGCACTCTTTGACAACATCTCTCAACTTTCCCTAGCCCCTGGATGCCACCAATTTCCCTCTGTGCTAGGGGTTCTACTGCTTAAGATTTCACATCTAAGTGAGATCAGGTGATGTTTCTCTTTGTGTGTCTTGTGTATTTTACTTGGTAGAGCAAAAAGAGATTCATTTATCCTGTTGCTGATGACTAAATTTTCTTCCATAAGATCAAGAGGCTGCTCCATATATACATCACATTTTCTATACTTATTCATTTTTAGCAGCCATAGTGGTTGTTCTTCTAGGTAGATTATTATGAATAAATGACTTATGATATTTTCTCAACTCTCCATTATGCTCTTTTTTTCATATCAAGCTAATTCCCTACCACTCACTCAATTCTTTTGATTTCCAAAAGAACAAGTTTTGCCGGACCTTTAAGATTATATAAAGAGTTTCCTGCTATGTAGCAAAGGTCTCAAATTACATAAATATTAATTTAAACAATGAAAGCTCCCTGAGAATGTAGAATTAAGATATAATTTACATGGCTGCCATGTATTAAGAGGCATACTATCAGATGTTGAAAATTAAATCAGGTAGCGGGCACTATAGGATTTCAAAATAGTCTTCAAAGTAGTTTGGAAATAATAACAGACTCTGTTGAAGACCAAAATATTATAAATTGTCATCAGCAATAAATCATGGAATCAGCAACTCTCAATCAAACCAGTAATGTTTTTCACAAATTTGTGAGAATTTTATCTCCCATGTGCTTGCAAATGTAAACAGGCATATTAAGAATGTTTGATCGTCATGGCTGAGAAAAGAGGAAATAGAAAAAAAAAAGAGGAAATAGAATATACTATAAGGTATTAAATTCATGATCCAGCTCTATTTTTATTTTAGTGACAGCTTTATAAGGGCTTTAAAAAATCCAACTTTAGTTCAGTATATGTTCTATACTACCAAAATAGTGTTTGGATAGATTTTTTTCAAATAAAGCATTCTCTTGAATTCAAGTGATTAAGCAGATTATTTATCAATCATTGATCCCATTAGGCATTCTCAATTTGATCAGGTTTTATTGGGAAACAATTTCCAGCCAAATATTAAAATATTTCTATTCCAATGTCACAGGGAAAGTTTCAAGTGAAGCTCAGGAAAAATAACTGTGATATAAACCCAATTATTGTATCAAGTCACAGAGGAACATGCAGAACATGGGCATTCAAGTAAATAAATTATTCCTATTTTGCTCCTAGGTGACACAAATTACTCATTTCCTTGGACTTGATACAAAAAGGCTTCAGAGCAAAAGGAGAAATGAAATCAAAGAGCAAAGCACATTATTCATCATCTGCCAGCCTTGCAGTAACTGGGGATTCTGATCATCCCTCACCCCAACCACCTTGCAGGAGGTGTCTCTAGTAGCCTATTACATGCTTAAATGTCCTCATTCACAAACTCACCTTCCTTTGTGGGCTCCTGCATCAGTTCTCAGGGGTGGCACTGTGAATCTCAAGCCATGTCAGAGTGCCTCTAGTTATTTGTTGCTAATAAAATACTGAACTTTTCCAATGACTTATTTTAGAAAGCCAATTCAGTATTATTTCTAAAATAAACAAGGCTAATAAACTACTTACATCTGTTAGGGCATGGGCTAATCAGAAGGCACCAGCTTGGGGAGCTGCTGTCCTTGGTGCTGGCTGGGGACGGTGTAGAGCACCGCAGAAACAAAATGCTACTACAGAGCTTATGCTCTGGGTGAGAAGCTGGGAAGCCTCTATTCCTAGCATGCAGATGGCAAGCTTCTCATCATGTCCTCGTGTGCTTTTCTGTGTGTCTTCCAAGGGCATTTTGGGATCTTGCTGTCTTTCTATAAGGCAACCAGTCCTATCAGAGTGGCTCAACCCCGTGACCTTATTTAACCTTTATTATCCCCCTAAATGATCCATCTCCAAATACTGTCACATTGGAGATTAAAGGCCAAACACATAAAATGTGAGAGGACACAACTCAGTTCACAGGACACATCAAAGGAGAGAAGGACAGAGAGGCCTGCTCACATATATTCCCTGCTTTGGATAGTTTAAAATTTAGATTCCGAATTACTGTTGCAGGCAAAAAGCCCTTTAAAAGAAGACCACTGCATTGTTACAGAATCATCTTCCCATGTACCTACTGAAAAGCCTCACTGAGCCTTAGGCCACCACCTTTGTGAAAAATCAAGCAAGGTCACTGCCACTGTGCATCTGACTGATCAACCAATAAGTATCTATTGTTTACAAACTATATTTCTAGAGTCAAATAGACACTCAAGAAGTATAAGAATCACAAAGTTTCTTACCTTAAGAAAGCCAGAATGCAAAACAGAAAGGAAAAGACTGTTCCAGAATATTCTCTGAGACCACACCCTTAGGCACCCAACTGGGGGTCCCTGAGGGTCCTGATGAATCTGTCAGTCATAAAAGCAGCCAGCTGACATTGCTTAGTGTAGGCCACCGACTTCCTAATAGTCATGTGATATTTGCACATGTTGAAGAACAGTCTACAAATGTGCCTGAGACCATCACCTCCCTCACACCACACTCCAACACTTCCCTTGTGGGAAGTTAGCTTCGCATTACTACAACAAAATATCTGAGCTAACAGACATAAGGAAGAAAGATTCATTAGATTACAAGTTTCTGTGATGTTACTCCATGATAAATTGCTCTTTTTGTATGTAGGTAAGCCTAAGGTCAGGTATCTATCACATATAGAAGTCTTTGAGATAACAAAGTTTCTCACCTTAGGAAAGCCAGGATGCAAGGGATAAAGGGAAAACACTATTCCAGAATCTTCTCTGAGGCAACATGCAACTGTTTCTTGGTAGGTCTTACCTCTTAAAGGCCCCGCTGCTTCCCAATTTATAGCACCACACTCTGAGAGTAAATCTGCATGTAACCCATGAGGTTTTTCTAAACTGGGCCACTACCTCCCTCATATCCATCTGCTCCAAATTCCATGTGTGTTTGTTATCTTTCCATACATTGTGGCAGCTACAATACTCTAAATCACAGAATCATAGTCCCTAGTTCTGCTACTACCTTTTGGTGTTAGCAGGAGCCATGAAAACAGAGCCATTTTTTCCTCACCATGATCAATGCATTTTCACTCATGAGCTACATTGTAGGCTGTGAGGCTGAGATAAACATTTGGTCTATGGGGTGATTAAGTGAAAAATGGGAAAATGACCATGGAGTAAAGGATAAATCAGTGGAAGAGCACTTGTCATTTCAGCTTCAGGAAAAGAGGAACACAGCAAAGTGTGATTTACACAACTGAAAATATTCAGGTTCGTAGAGGATTAATATATAATGGGACACTGAAACAAAATCCAGTGTAGAGACAGAAACGACTAAGTACCCATAGGAAGAAATGGGAAAATTCATTTTAGTGCAAAATATAGAAAGAGTAGGAAACTTTGAAAGTTGAAAAAATTGTCAGATGTTATGTAGAAGCTCTTACAATGTTCTCACAGTCTTAGTTTTCTGAGTTTATTCATCTTTAAAACATGTGTAGGACATAAAAAGAATTACGGTGTATTATCTGCAGGTGTCAAATCCTGATGATGCATGTAATCATTGTGCATTGCAAATACATAATGCTTGGTGTGTGTGTGTGCTGTTCACTTAGCTGTTCACTTAGTAGTTGTCTGATGGACTAAATGAGCACACACATACAGACACATATAGTCATGTAAGTCACATACAGAGTGCTGAACAATGGCTGACACGTAATAAAATAACTATAAATATATGTTGAAGAAATGCACTAGAAATGTAATTATGAGCTAAATTTCTGATGCTTACTGTCAGCTGAAACTATCAATGTCATCCACAAGAATGACAAGCCCATCTGCAGCAACTCTCAGAAGTATGTGAATCCCTTCCAGGCCTTTGTGTAAACAGATGAGTAACTGCCACTTGGTTTAATATAAAATTATCAACAGAATTATGCTATCATTTGTCTCCTGCCAATGCCCAGATGCCACTAAATTGGGCCCAAGGCCACCATGGTGGAGGATACTGCCCCATAGTTGATTTTCTTATTTCTATTAGAGATGACCCAGAGCCAGATGTTTGTGCAGAGTATTCTGATGGCCTTTCACTCCGAGCAAATGAATAGAATGAAACTTGTCCCCAGATGACAGGCCAGACGGCAACCACAACAGCTCTCATTGAATCCTGTTTCCAGCTGCTCTGTGGGATTGTATTTCCTGTTTGATGACATTTTTCTGTCAAGCCATCACAACAGTGCATCCGCAATTGCTTACAGCAGCATCAATGCTGTAGGGTACAGGTGTGAGGCCTTTGTCTCTACCTTGTCCACTATTCAAGCAAGCATCAGTTCTTCCTGGAAGGTTGATTTAGATAACTCAAGTCTTAGTTCTTCTTGAATGATTTTAGTTGATGTTCATTGCACAGAATAGAGGGTCATCTAGCACTGGTTAAGTTGGGATGTTTACATATTCAGACATATGCAATGTGGATTGTCCCTTGCACATTCCAGCACTATAGCACCATGGATGTTACCAGTTTCGCTGTATCAGAGCTCACTTTAGTAAATTATAGGCTTAAAAATGAAGGTATAATTTTATTGTGCTCTGTTCATATTTTTAGCATAACTAGGATAACAAGGAATAATCCTTAATTAAGTAGCAGTTTGGTGAGGAGTGTTCATCTTTTCCTTCACCCCATACTACAAACACCTATAAAAAGAGATGATAGGTATAAAAAATGTGTCATTTTCATCACCCAGCATTATTTGTAATCCACTGATCACCAATCATGTTTCAACATTACCCTGATCTTACCTTGGTTTTAAAGCAGGACACAAAATTGTCCTTTTGACCATCTTTATGACTGTGTTCACATATGTGTTTAGAAGATCAGGATTTTTAACAGTATAGCACCACAGTTAAAAACATAAGCCCCAGGAAATATTCAGAAAACACACGAGTCTTCCTACCATCTTATATATTCAAGTTGTCTCGTATAGTTTTCTTTTTCCATGATGTTAAAAACAGAAGTCAAGTAATATCTGCAGAATTACTCCTCTGAATCTTCATCTGTATTTTCTTTATTCTTTACTTCTTTGCAATTTACTTGTTAAAGAAAAAAAAAATAGGTCTACCCTGAAAAAATTTCCATGGTTTAGATTTTGCAGAAAGTATTTCTACATTTCTTCCTGAAAATTGCTCACTGCAAATACAGGCTTGATTACATTCAAGATCTTTTCTTGTCAAGAGTAGCTCATAGGCACTACCAGGTATTTTCTTCAGAAAACATGTGGGTCTGTTTCCCTGTGTTTTGTTAGTAGCTATTAACAATCACTGAGCAGATACGCCACTTCATTGGAGTTGTAAGATACATTATAATATATTCCTACTATATCATTCATTTTAATTTGTTAGATAAAATATCTTGTGAAAAAGAAGCACTCTTTCCATCAACAATGAAACTACAATTCTTAAAAAGATGATAGGGCCAGGGAGATAGCTCAGCAGAATAAGCACCTGCCTGGCAAGCACAGGGTCCTGAGTTCAATCCTCAGTACCTCAAAAAAAAAAAAAAAAAAAAGGTGGGGGATAAATGCTTGATTCCCTCTCTTTACTTATTTTGGAAATAACAAGTGAGTTCCCCGGCATCTTCTAAAAGTGTACTTGGGATAGTTTGATACCACTATGAAGGCTAGGATTTAAATTGTTGATATATTTGGTATACCTCAGATAGTACTTTTATTACTATATGAATTAGAGGCCATTCACACTGGTAAAAGACTTTTTAAATTGAGTCCTAGATAACAATAGTCTCAGACTACCACTGCTATCTCAAAAAAAATGAAAGTACTAAGAGTAATTACAATTTTGTGTCAATTTTTGTCATTAATATTTCAGTATATCCCAGTATAGAGTGCATGAATTTCTATATTTTGAGTCACTTAAAATTATTTATATGAGATTTAGCATCATCTAAATTTGCAGTCAGATGTATTTTGTGTTCAGTATGTTGGAACTTTTAAGTTAGATAAGTTGACTTTTGTCCATGAACTGTTTGCCTACCCCAATATCTTCCAGATTTCCTGCTACTTTCTTTTCTAGGAAAGTTAGTGTTTATGTTTTAATATTTAGATCTTTAATCCATTTTGACTTTAATTTAGTGCATGGTGGGTCAAGTTTTAGTTTTCAGCATCTAGAGATCCAGTCATTCTAGCACCATTTGTTAAAGAGGCTATCTTTCTTGCAGTAAACATGTTCAGCCCCTCTGTCGAAGATAAGGTGGCTAACTGTGTGTGCAGTTGTTTCTGCATCTTCTAATCTATTCCATTAATCCTCAGGTCTATCTTTTCACCAATACCATGCTGATTTTATCACAGTAGCCTTGTAGTATAATTTTAAGTCAGGAATTATAATGCCTCCTGCCTTATCTTTTTTGCTCAGGATTGTCTTTGCTATTTTGGGTCTTTTCTGGGTCCAAATAAATTTTAGGAATGATTTCTCTAGGTCTGTGATGTATGTTGGTGGTATTTTGATCTTGTGTTAAATCTATAGAACAATTTTGGGAATATGACCATCTTCACAGTATTGTTTCTTCCTATCCAGGAGCAAGGAATATTGTTCCATTTTCTGAAATCCCCTAGCATCTCTTTTTTGAGAGCATTGTAGTTTTCATTGAACAGATCTTTAACTTCTTCAGTTAGATTAATTCCTAAGTATTTCATTGCTATTGTAAAAGGTATTGTTGTCTAATTCTCTCTCAGTGTGTTTGTTATCTGTGTAGAGGAATGCTGCTAGTGGTGCCCCAAATTTTCTGTAGAAGAAGATTATGGAGCCACAGAGGGAAGTGATCAATGATGTACAGTGTGCCTAAGGAGAGTCATCGAGAGAGAAAACATTGTCTCAGGCTTTCACAGAAGGCAAATTGGTCAAGCAATGGCTGTGACTCAACCAGAGGGCTGACATTGTCCACTGTCAAAAAATCTACAAGCAGCTGTACATTGTTTCAGTGTAAATCCTAAGGGGACTTGAATGACTTTGTCAGATACAAAAAAGTTACACTTTTTTGTTATATAGGTTTGCTTGGTCCTAACCATCCAGCAGAAAAACTTAACCATGAGGTATAAAAAGTAAAGCCCTATTAAAATAATGAACTGTAAACAGCTCAAGTAAACAGCTTCTGACTTTGCCAGTTCTGCTGATAACCCACTACTATTACGGACTTTTGGGCTATATATACAACTACTTTCTCTTAGCCCAGTGAGAAGAAATATTTGTAGGTAGTACTAGTATTTATCCAAGATATCAAGTCTGTGTCTTGTACTCTGAACAAATACTACAAAGACAGCAATATGTAATTCATTAATTATTGGAACTGTCCTACTAATCTGTTGTCCTACAAATCTTTAAATAAGTTTTACTCAAAGAAATGTTTTTCTATTCTTGTCCTACCACTTTTTCTATCTATTGATATTTTTAAAATTTCATTTTGTTCTTCCAAACACACCTCATATCACATTTTTGTGTGAGCACAAATGCAGGTACATGCACAGACTCTATTTCCTTCTTAAATTATAGTGTCATGTCCATACTTCTTTCTCCACTGGACACACTTTCTCTTTCTCATGGCAATATAATTATTTCCTTCCAGAAAAATAATGAGGAAATAGTAACATTCTTAACATAATGGAAAACTCTAGCTAAATATCTTTTGGAAAGTGACATGTTGGAAAGGGTGTTTAATTTTTACATATAATATTCACTTCACACTAAAATGAAGGCCAATCTCTCCAATTGTAATGATTAATCATGTAATTCATGGGAAAGGCATATTGATGTATAATCTTTATTATGAGGTTTAGTATGTTTCAGAATTAGTTCAAAATGTTAAGGTTCTGAAGTAACTTCTTATATACTATATAAAATGACATGGTATCTATTACATGGGACATACTTCAAATAATTAAGACTGAAACACTATCTATATACTTGTACTTGTGCAGGTAATAAAAGCAAGAGACAATAATGGACCATTGAGTGTAAGGCTACATTCAACTCCAGGTATGAAAGATGATAACTGGTAAATCCCCAAGTGCCTCAGCTTTTTTTTTTTTTTTTAATGCATTTGATATAGGATCTCACTAAGCATCTTGGACTTGTGGTGATCTTCCTGTTTTCAGCCTTCCAAGCACTGAAGTTAAAGGTGTGCATCACCATGCCAGGTCTCAATGACTGGGTCTTGATGGCTGGTTCAGTATGCCTGGTGGGGGGGCTGGCATGGAATATGATGTCATAAATTGAATCCTGGTCCCTACACTTGCCTAAGCAGGTGTTTAGTCTGCTAAGCTATCTTGCTGGCCCTCAGCTTCTTTATCTATGAGAAAGAGTCCAAAAATATATTGCTCAGAGGAAAATTATCCAAATTCAATTTACATGCACTATTACAGGTCCTCTATGATGAAGAGGTATGTATCTGTTCCATAATGCCACCTAACCTTGTTTTCTAGACTAGTACCAGGCAGAACCCATGTTCTCCTTGAATGTTAATAAAAAGAAATGCAATAGTAAAATGAATTACCAGTATCTGTTGTATAAAGGACACTGTAGAGGTTTCAAGTTGTTACTTCTTACATCTAAAAGCTCCCTCTCCAAGCTTTCTGACTCAGTCCTTCGCTCTGTGGGTTTTATTGAACGATGCATGTTATCATCATCAGTATGTACTCTAAGGCCCTCATGTTTCCTGGACTGGGATCTAGGTGCACTAAGCCTCACCTGTACCCTCATTACTCCACTGCTCTCTTCTTGACTCTAGAGAGTCTGTTGAGAGACTCCAGGTCTGCAGAATCTGGAAACCATTCACGTCTGTTAGAGACCTGAAGAATATTTCCTGATAACATCATGGGCTTGGGTGATTGTTTCTGAAAAGGAAATAGGCTCGTAAGCATTATGTGTGTCATGCATATTGGAAGTATACTAAATATATTACTACCTCACTGGGGACTCTCAACAATAATGTGAATTGCTGGAGAAAGAGAAATCAATTCTTAAAGTGTTTCTGACATCAAAGGTGACCGCTGGGCTTTAGAAAAAGAGCTCAAAGTAAGATTGAATTGCATGACTGAGATATTCATAAAGCCAACACTGCAAAAGCTGGTCAGGCAGGGCATTCGTTCACTGCCCAGATGTAAGGGAATGATGCAGGCCAAGGGTAGATGTCTCCTTAGCTTAGATAAGGCCCTTGGAAAAACCATGCTCCTGCCTCACAGTTTGCACATATCCATACACCCTGTTTTCTGAAGTGTCCTTCCTTAGAGCTTGATTACTTTCACCTCACCTGCATAAGCTTTGCTGCTGAAATCAAATACCTGACTTAAGGTGATTTTTTTCTTCAATCATTTTTTTTCCTTTCAGCTGGGGAGATAGCTCAGCAGCTTACACACCAGCCTGGAAAGCACAAGGTCCTGAATTTGATCCTCAGTAACCCATCAAAAAAAAAAAAAACAAAACAAAAAAAACATATTTTTCCTCCCTAGCCTCTAGGCAAAGACTTGATTTTATTTGTTTTCCTTTTAAAAATTATTATTATTATTATTATTACTATTATTATTATTATTTTGTATTTTTAGAGAAGGGTCTGTAGGGTGTTCAGGGCCTCACTGCTGGATTGGACTCTACTGATACATCTGTTCACAGCCTCAGAAGAGCTGGGATTATAGCCATGTGCCACCCAGGGTGAGGCCAGCACAATACTGTAGGCCCAGGGATCAAATCCCTGGCCCCTGTGCCTGCCTAAAGGCACTTTGACTGAACTATTTGAGCTATTTGCCTGGCCTTAAAAAGTTCAGAATTTTTTTTTGTTGTTTTGTTTTGTTTTGGCTGGCTTAGGCTCAGGCTGCCTCAAGGCTGGGTGTGGGGAATGAACAGTCATCCCCTGTGACTATTGCCTACACAGGCTTTTTTGTATTGCATTGTATTGTATTGTATTGTGTTGTATTGTATTGTATTGTATTGTATTGTATTGTGTTTATTTTATTTTATTTATTTTGAGACTAGGTCTTGCTAGGCCTCGAACTCTCAGTGATCCTCCTGCCTTGGCCTTTAAAGTGTTAAGATTATGATAAGTGCTCATGACTTACTTATTTTGTGTCTTTGGCCTTGCCAAATCGAACCGAATCAATTTATTTTCAAGGGCATACTTGGATTTCTGTGGTGTCTGCACAAAGCAATGTTAAGAAAATAATGCTATCTACAAATGGAGCATTTATTTTAAATGAAAACAAAATAGGAAATGCAAAAATTATTTGGCATACTAGAATGGACTAGTTTGTACAAATGCCATCTACATAGAATGTTTCTTACAGAGACATTGAAACAGTAGCATGACTCACATAAAAAATTACTTCGTTGATTTGTTCTACCATTTCTTGACAAGCTAAAATTATACAAAGCCTGTATGTTATAAAGTGGACACTTAAAGTATCCAAAACCCTACCCAGAAAAAAGAGCAAAGTATGAGATTAATGTGTGCATTTAAGTCAAGATAAGAAAGTGGGATATTATAAAAGAGCCAGGGAGGTAGTGTACTTTGAATAATTTGTTGGCTAAATACCATGCAACTGACAACGAAGGTGAAATGGAGTCACCTGAGCCCAATTCATGGGCTAACTAGTTCCTTGAATGGATGCAATTGGGATTCGATAGTGTGTGAGGCATTTGGGAACACGGTCAATCATCCACCCAGGTGGTTTAGAGATATAGTGCAAAAACTCATGAGGAAATTAGAGCTCATAAAGGGCACACTAAAACATTTCTGTCACCTCTGACATAGGATAGACTTTTATTTTTATGTAATTTCATTATCCTTTTGGCTCACATCTCTCTCAATACCATCTCAGTGAGGTGTGATAATAATCAAGTTTAAAGAATACTGCCAGTAGCAGAAGACATCAATTAAGCCTAAAGTTTGTGTGGAATACATTTGTCTCATTACTTTCAGGGTTTGGAACTACAAAGTGTATGAGTGAACACATACAAAGAACATGTAACCATAAGTCAAAAGGCCTACGTTCTATACTGATTAGTACTATACTTATAAAAATATATCTGGGGCTGGGCATATAGCTCAGGGACATAGGGCCGCCTGGGAAAGTGCAAGGTCCTGAGTTCAATTCCTGGCACCAGCAAACAAATCTAAAACTTCATATAATTTACTCTTCCTGTCATGTACAATGATAGAATTCAGTGAAATCACATGCAAATAGTTCATAGAATAATGACAAACATGTGTAAAATATATTCATCCCTTTTGTGACCATATTGATATCAATATGAATAAAATGCCCATTACAAAACATAACACTTTTAATTAGTTACAGGAATATGCAAAAAGAAATTAATATTTCTTTGAGGAGCTACACCCTGTCACTTGCTCCTAAAATAAGTGACAAGTGAAAAATATTGGTCAAGGGAAATGTGAGAAGAATTCTGAAACACAATTTAATGAAAACTACAACACATTTCTTCCATCAGAACCCCAGAGCATCAGCATAGCTAATTTCCTACTTTATTCTCCACAAACATTCTTAAAAGCTTGAGGCTGTTTGTTAGCAACAGATGTAGACATTTACAAAACAAGAACCTTGACTGAATTATTTTTCACAAATTAAACAAAGGATTAGCGGTTCGTGGGGATATACTTTGTAGGAATGCAGTGCACTGTACGCATTGACTATGGGCCCAAAAGGTAATTGGAGTCATGCTCCACATTCTTGGTCTGGCTGCCTTTGCCTTTGTCCCATAAGCAACCACAGAGAGACTGGTGGAAATGTTGTCTGAGGATCATAAAACACTGCCTGAAAGTAAACTTCACCCTGTGGGAAGGAAATTTCCACTGTACCAAATTCCATTTAGTGCCCTGCAGAAAGGAATTCTGCAAAGAGTATTCTGAAATAGGCAACTCATCTTTTATAGGTGAGCACTTTATCATTGAAGCCCAGGAACAAGAAATCAGTTTTTATCCTCTCAGGCCATCATGCTTTATAACTTTAAGAATGATGACTATTATCAAAATTTTAAAGATCCCCAGAAACAGCCTTTCTACAACCTCTCTTGAAAGCAAATTTCTACCATAAACACACTATTCATAAAACTCGTCAATATGTTTAACCTAAGTCCTTCACAGTACAACCTTGGCTGCATCTTTCCACTTCAGTAATGATGCCTGTGCATTCCTATACTCATCCATCCATAACTCAGCTGACAAATACTTACTGAATGCTTAGCATGGCAAAGATCATTGCCAATTAGAATCAGAGATGTACTAGAGAATGACAGATGCTCTCTTCCTCTTCTATAGACAACATGAATTTCTCTACTTAATTCACATCATTGTTAAGAGCAATATATGGAAATGGCTCCCAATGCTTAGAAAATATCAGAGCCAAGCAAACACACTGAACATCCCTAAGGATACAGATCAACCTGTGGTAAACTCTACAGGTCAAATACTCTATGTTCTTCTACAGATAAGTCTAGATAAGAAGGATGGAGGGGAGGGTACACTACAGACTCAAAAAATCTTCAGTGATCTTCAACAAATCATCAGGATGGAAGTGCCTACAGATATACATTATATAATAAAATTACTAACAGCAAGGGAAGCTACTATTATAAAATTGCTTACTGAGGGAAAGCTGAGATTGTGCAGATTTCTGTAAGTATGTTTTACATTTCAAGAAGTATTTATTGATGTGGAACAACAACAACTATGTGTTGCTAGTGGGAATGCAAAGTGGAACAGCTATTTTGGAAAGCAGTTTGGCAGATTCTTATGAAGTGACAAAAAGAGGGGGAGGAGGAGAGGGTTTACTACATAGCACAATTATCCTGTTTGTCCAAGAGACATGAAAATGCTGTACAAAACTGGGACACAAGTATTTACACCAGCTTAATCATACACACCTACAATGGAAGGAAGCCTAAATGTCCCACAATACATGAAGAGATAGCCATGATGTGGTGTATCTCTTTAACACAGCATTATTCAGCAATACGGAGATATGAGCAATTGGTACATATGCAAACATGGCTATCTCCCAAAACAGCAGACTTAGAATCTGGGAGAGAATTAGATCAGTAGTTCCCAAGGGGGTGAGGTATTCAGAGAAAACTTAGTAGAAGTGTGGAAATATTCTGTACAGTATTTTGATTAGGATGATATAGACATTGCAAAGTGATTTGATTACCAAGATTTATCAAACTACATAATATTCTCTAATCCCGGTCAAAAAACAAAGCTTTAATCTTTGAGTGGAGAAACTTGGTTTTTAGTGTAAGAGAAAATATATTCTTCTCCATGCAGACTTATTTTCTTAAAGATGTTGGGATGGAGCTGGTCACACATGAGACATGAGTCATGTATTAGTAACATAGATTGTAACAGGTTACTGAAAGTTAATACTGGTATTTTCTTTCAATAAATTGTACAAAACTTAAAAACAATTACGAACCTTGTAAAGTTTTCTCTGTCAAAGTTTTTTTTTTCACAAATCAGTTCAAATGAATCTTGAAGTGGACAATATCATGGTCAGCAACAATGGCTATGTTCACTACAGTGTATCTCAACTATCTTTTGTCAGTCAGGTTCCTCAGGATTTAATTTTGGCTGTCCTGAGAGGAAATTTTTCATCTGGGCTTGACAGTTTTCTAATCTCAGCTTCTCCAAATTCAAGTAACCAAAACAGACATGGCCTAAACCATGCTGAGATTAAAAGCAAAGATGACCGGGCAGATGACTCCACTACCACAACACGAAAATCTGTTAGTATCCTGAAAGGCTGGCTATTAACTGCTGCAATTTCTACTATACTCAGTACCTGAATGGATTTTGTTTCTAATGCACTGTAATCCAAATATCACAAGAAGCCTTGTAAAGCTACAATGCAATCTAATTTCCTTATTTTACAAATAAAAAAAAATTGATATCCAGAAGGGTCAAATTACTCAATGAGAGTAAAATTCAGCTTTAAGTGGGACTGAAATCACACTCTGAGTAGGGCAGTGCTCTGTGAAATGGAAAAGGATTGTATGTCAGTATTGTGTTCTTTGTTAGACAAATAATGGGAGATGTAAGCTCCTCAACAGATAGCTCTGTTGAGAATAAGAAGCATGTGACAATGTCAACACTTCGTAGGCAGAAACAGAAACACACAAGACTAAAGTATCACTTCAGATGCAGTGAGTAGTCCTCCAGGTGCAGAAAATGACTTTACTCTTCAGTTCTCCACAGGGTTGGTATCAGCCTCTGTCTACTCTCCTCAGGTGAGAGTGCCTGCCTTGGATCACTGAGCTGTAAACTGCTGACGCCAAACTATGATCCATAGCATGTTAACCAGGTATTTTAAAACATGGCACTTAAAATCTTCTCTTCCATCTGTTTTAATTCAAAGGAAATTTATCCTTCAAACAATGTTGTATTGCCGTTTTAAACTCAGTGTAGATTTACCCAGAGAAGCAGGTGAAAGGCCCCAATTTTTATGAAAAGCCTCAGCCAGGAATATTGCTGATGATGTGGAAGTAGCCATTTCATGTCAAGATGAAATTGCCCTGTGTGTTCATCAGGAGAAACGAGGCACTCAGGAGAGTGGGCCTCTGAGACGAGTTAAAGTTGACAAACGGTCTGAGATGGGAACAAATGTAGAAGAGGTACAGAAGCACTGTTGATCGTGCCAAGGTGAACTGACAGCTTTTCCCATCTTGGTATATTTTCCTCCTTTTAAGGATGCAGAGAAAATGATCTTTTAATGTTTCGAGCAGATCGAGAGGCAGAAGGAAGGACGTGGGTGGAACGTGGAAGGCCCTATTATCTTCTCTCACACTAACTTCTATGCCAGGTGCCTACAGCTTCCAAATGGATAGCAGAAAATGAACCCCAGGATTCCATAAAATCTGAGAGCAGCTAATGTGAACAGCAGCCAGCAAATGAATGAAGAGGTAAAACCAGCTTCCTTTAGGGCTCCTTAAGGTTGAGAATGCAGCAGACTGCACTTAAGCATAGCAATCAGCTGTGACAGATGAACTCCCATTATGGCAAGCAAAGGGATGGCTGCAAGGCAAAGGATAATGGAGCCAGAGGAGAAGGTCAGGCCAGGCACAGAGTAGGCACAGAGCAATCCTGCCCCAAAGGTGTGGCTTTCAGGACTTTATTTGGGTGATGTTTTTAAAAATTTACTCAGGCCAATTAGGTGTGACTAAACTTATTTTTTTCTCCCTGTAATGCCTACTGTGAACACACACTTCATATTTCAAGGCTGCAGAGAAATATGCCATTATTTCTGATATCCAGAGTGACAAAGTTGGTTAGCTATAAAACATGGCTGCCAGGTGGTGAATCTGCCAGACCAATTCTAAGTTATAGCTGCAAACATATTGCCGCACAGAGCTATCACACTATAAAATGTGTATTCCTATTATCACTCTGCAATCATTAATTTCAGGAGAATTCTTGTCTCAGTATGGTAATCCCTTAACGAACATGAAGGCTAGTTGTGCTGAATCTGGCCACAAGTCCCCTTCATTTATAGCTCTACTATAAATATGTTGGTTTTTGAAATATATGTACAACTTCTCTGCTTGGGTTCTACACAATTTGGTGCTCTTACTGTGCACATAATAAAATCCACTTTTGTGCAATAAGAAAAGCAACTTTCTCAATTTATGAATGGATTATGCTGTTTCAAAGGAACCAACTGCCTTCCCAATCATATATGCTGTATAGCAAATTAGTACTTAACATAGTCACTTGTCATTCTACAATATTTTAATCACTTTTATGGAGATAATGTTCCTACATGTGCTCCTCCTGATGTATCTGGCTGATTCACAAATGCTTTGTTAAACTGAGTCGGAATTAAAGGAACTAGGGTTGGTGCCCCATTAATCTATATACAGGAGGAAGGGTGGTGCCACAGCCTTGGCCCACACCATTAAGACTGGCTAGATGGACAATCACAGATATACCAAGGGAACAAAGGGTAGGAAAGCTATAGAATTTTGATGGCTATAGAACTAATGCCTCAAGCTGATTAAATAACTATTTTCACATCAGAAAGGATCTTTAATTTATCATCAAGTAAAAAAAACAAGAAGTAGCCCTACAGATAAGATACCCCAACCTGTTTCTAAGGTCTCTCTCTCTCTCTCTCTCTCTCTCTCTCTCTCTCTGTCTGTCTGTCTGTCTCTCTCTCTCTCTCTCTCTCTCTCTCTCTCTCTCTCTCTCTGCTGTATGGACTGCTTAACTGTAAGAAATCTTCTCTATCCCAGTCTCTTTATTTATTTTAAAGAAGGTAATGCAGGCTGTCTATATTCAGGCTATCTCTGAGGTATGAGTTTAGATCTCATTATGCAACCTCTGGCTTCATATCCTTTTATTTTAAGTGCCCAAACTTGGAACCACTGCAGATCATTCTGCACTAGGCAGGGGTCAAGGAGAAGGAAAGCACAGGAGCTGAGGGCTTTCTTTTTTGGCACCAGGGATCAAACCATAGTAAGATTTGGTAGTAACATAAATAGAACATTCACTCAAACATTTTCATAGATTTCCCACTATGCGGTCCCTCTTACTCTGTGAGACAGACAATCCCCCTTGTCAGGTTTACTTGGTGCCTTCAAGCCAACAGCCTCATCCCAATGGATTGTCTCTCCTGAGTCACACAGATGCCTGAGTGCTGCCTCCTCATGTGCCTACCTGGCCCACCGCCTAAGTCCCTTGCACTAAAATCAAGGGGTCAAGTACATGAACCCTAGGTACTGCTTAGTGGCTCCCATATCTATGGGCCACCAAGGCAGCAGGAAACACTTTAGACAGTTCTGGCCTCAGCATCTCAAGCCTGTTGTGACAGGTTCAGAAAAACAGTACTAGAAAGGCACATAAGCCCCCCTCACACACACACGCGCACGCACGCGCGTGTGCGCGTGTGTGTGTGTGTGTGTGTGTGTGTGTGTGTGTGTGTCCCCATGAATTTGCAGATAGTTCTTGACTTGAAAAACTTAGGCACATGATTCTTAGGCCACCTATTCCCTTAGAAATGGGCCAGTATTATTAGTCTACATATTATGAAATTCACAGACTGCTTAATTTTTTAGACAAAAGATAATGAGACCGTAGCACTCACAAGAATCCGTCCTAATGTATGCCATCCTGCACAACCATCTCCTATACCTTTCAACACCTTTAGTACAACAACCTTAGTGATGCATTCTATCATGAACTGCCTGAAAGTAAAGTGTAGAGCCCTTTGGCTGTGAGATAAGAACTATCTCTTATGCTTTCCTTCAAAACCTGCCAGCGAGGAATCTTAGACCTAAATTAAATGCTCGTTCTCAGAACACTTGTTGACCATGGGATTATTAATCATTGTCACATTCTCATATTGTGGTCCCTACTTTTTTTCTTCATTCTGTCAACCTTATTTTGATTCTACATCTTATTATAAGTCACATGACATCTTAAAGTTTATCAATTTATTTTTTCAAAAATAGCCTCACCAAAGGCACAAAAGAATTCCACATCTCTGATAGTATCATGTCAACTCACAGCAAAGATGATAAAATTATAGATGTAAAGTTCTTAATATAATAGTTTGATTATATAAACTATGTGAATGATCATTTAGATGTCAATAATAGCCCAGGAAGGTGCATTAGAGGCATGTTCTATGATTCTCACAATTTTACAAAGACTTAAATTAACAAGAGTGCTTGAGAAGAAATTACTAGAAATATCTTCACAGCTAAGGCTACATTGTGAAACTTTATCAGAAATGGCTTAGTAGACAGACCCAAATTATCCTGTAATTATCTGCTCTATATGATTACCCCCATTTTTTCTGAATTTCAGCAGCTGTCTTGCTGTAACTGGACCTGCACTTTACTGTTGAAATGAAGTTTTACATAAAAGCTGAGTACAGGGGCTGGGGAGATGGCTCAGTGAGGTAAGCACCTGCCTGCAAGTACGAGGACCAGTACTGCATACTCTGCAGCCATGCTGGCCACTGAAACTGGGCGTGGTGGTGCATGCCTGTAATCCCTGCCCTGGGGAGGCTAAGACAGAAGGATCACTACAAGTCCAAGCTACATAGTGAGACCCTTTACCAAATAAGTGAATGAAAGACTTTTTAAAAATTAATTACATTAGAAAAACTCCACACTTAAATATGGTACAAAACTAAGCCCTATATATTGCACACATGACTATTCTCTTTCAGCCCGGCAAGTGGTGTCAGTTGGCACCTGATTTACAGTAGATGGACCAGCATCATCTGAAAATAACTTACTGTGCCATGTGCATTGCATCATGATGATCAATAGCCTGTATACAGAGATACATCAATTAGTGCAGAGAAAAAGGTCTGCCTCCTCTTTTCCTTTATCATTACAACAGGAAGGATTACAAACAGTGCCGCCTTTAGAGTAAAGTTGTTTTGGGTAGAATCTATTATTACCAGCTGGTACATATAAAGTGAGAACCCCCGTTAAAGGAGTGAAAAATTGAGGATAAGGTGGAATAAACAATACTTTTTGAGGGGTGGGACATGCATGTATTAAATTACGGACGGGTGCATTTCTACCGCAGCTCTGTATTATCAGGGGCTTGAGTTGTTGAGCAGAATGTTAAGTTATGATGCTGAGCATAGAGGCACCATCCATCTTTCTTCCCTTTCCCCTGAAAGAAACTTCTGAACCAAAGCCGCAGTGCTCATTGAATTAGCCATGGTAAGCTGAATGATTGAGGCAAAAGTTTGGTTTCTCCCTGAAACACATACAAAATTCAGCTTTTAGGAAAGCTTCAAATAAGAAAGTCTTTAACATCCCAGGAATAAGTTGAAGTGTCCCTCTCAAGGAACCGGGACCTGGCCCCCAAAACACGCATGTGTATGGGTATTCCATGGAACTTAGTGGATCTTCGTTTAATAACTTTGAACTGTCACTTGGGTCCATACTATGATCAGAATGGAAACATTCTGGCTGCACTAGAAGGACATCTAAGAAGAGCTACTTTTTCAGAATCTAGAAGAGCTGCTTTCAAAATTCAGATGAATCTTTCCAAAAGACAGGAATTCCATCTCTTTTCATCTCTCACAAATGAATAAGAATTAATTGAGTAACTAGACCCACAATCTCTATCCTAAAACAGGATTGTGATAACCAGGGAATCCCCATGCTCTTAGCTGGCTTTACACTGAGCATGCCCACAGGCTGCAAAATCACTGTGATCTCACTGAAACACCTCTTGGAAAGCCACTAGGGATGAAAACACAACCAGCTCCAATCAGGCCCAGGCTACGTCAGGTTCAAATGGAAAGTTTCACAAAATTAGTCTAGATATAATGGGATGGTGAGGCCAGGATAGAAGAGCTATGCTGCTGGGAAATCAGCTGGTCACATGCAACAACAGAAATTCAGTCCCAGGTGCTAGTGGTGCAGGGAGGGATGTTCCTCCAGGCACTGCTTCTCAACAATACCTGGAGAACTGCTGCTGCAGACCTCGCATCTGAGCTCTGTTGCACTCGGACTCAAGGGTCACCTCCTGCAAGCGCTTCTCACTTTGAAGACGCAAATGTCTCTCTTCTTCCAATTCATGTATCAGCTTCTCATGCTGTGAAAGGCAGAAAAGGCATGACTTTAACAAAGTGCTTACAACAACAACAAATGGCAATAGTAGATGTGGGTCCCTAAATGCTACATATATATAGATAGACATAGATATGGTTATAGATATAGACCCAGATAGATAACCCGTGAACAACCCTATGAAGTAGGTTCTGTTATTAATCTTTGTTAAAGAACAGAAAACAAATGATCAAGAAATCTAGATAATGTATCCAAGATCACAGAAACCAAAAAGGAACAGGATCCTGGCTGATATGACTGTGATGTTTGAATAACTTCTATAAATTAGTTGTCTTCCTAGGAAGAACTATGACCCCAAATAGTACCTAAAGCACAGAAATTGGCACAGTAATTATTAAGAGCATCACTGTTTATTCACAATTATTTTATCTCTTCAATTTCTGAACCATGGTTTTGAGAAAACATTTCTGTTTATTTTATAGAAGGATCAAGAATTTTGAGATAACTAAACCATGAAGTTGGTTAAAATGAAATTGTAGACTTGGTTTTCATTTTGTTTAGTTAGGCTTTCCGACAAAAAAAAATACTACCCATAGATTTTATAATCCCAGAAAAGTAACTAATTTCACCAATGGGCATAAGGGATTGAAAGAAGGCCTAAATAACCCAGAATAGATGGTTCTTCCTACAGCTAAGATCCTCCTGATAATACTGGCTCTGTTTTCTAATATCTTTTCTGTTTGTTTGTGCTTTGCTGTTGTTATTGCCAATTTGTAAGCATAATATGTTGTTATAATTATTGCTGTTACTAAATTGAGCACTTTGTATAGAGAATATACAACTCTGTTACAAAAATCAAAGACACTGTTTTGGTTTGGGGTTCTTACAAGAGGAACAATACAATATAGGACACATTTTATAACAGTACTTTATAATGAATCACCCAAGAATCCTATACAAAAAGTGCAGGAAATCTGTCCATACACATAAACACTAAAGTCTCTAGCTGAGGAACTAGACCCTAATAGCCCATGTGAGTCCATCTGAACACCTAGACCTCATAACAATGCCTACCACAACTCCAGCTGGAGGCCTAGAGCTCACAATGAAGTCTCATGCAGGTCAACTTCATAGATCTGTGGTGGAAGCTAGAAATTCTATGCCAACAGAATGAAGGATCTATGCTAGCAAGCTGAAGGGTCTGGAATGGAGCAAGAAAGCAGTGCTCAAGATCAGCACCAAAGCTCCTCCGAAAGTACCACCACCATCCTCAGCAACAGTGAGGTCCTTCATGGATGAATAAAGTCAAGTTCACAGCAGGAAATCCAATGTGACAAGCTTCTCCATGAGGCTGAGCAGCACATCATCTTCCCCTCTGGAGCAGGAAGCTGTGCTTAAGATGCAGACCAAAGCTCATTGGGAAAGCTACCATGACAAGGTCCTTCAGCAGAACAGCCCAACTAGCAGCTTCCAATAGTTTCCTCAAAGAGCATTTGTAATAGCGTTCCAGCAGCTTCTCCTGTTCTGCCTTTACACTGCTGGCAGCAACCCTCAGGTGGGCCTCTCACACCCAGCACCATTCTAGCTCATTTCAGCTGGGTGCAGCAAATTGATTGCCAATTAGAAATCCACTACAGACACGATGCCTCACTGTAAGACACATATATTCCAAAAGGGAAAGAAAAATAGCAGCATACTCTGTGCTAAAATAAACCAGGCAGTGTGACTCAGTCTCATAGATTACTCAGGGTTAAATATGATCCATTGCATGGGGCAGTTACCCTAAGTGATAACAAAGATCAATTTTCCCCAACTCTTAACTTATGAGGAAAAAGTTTCCCTGAGAACCATGAAGAATAGACTATATAATCTAGAAATGAATCACAGATTCTAAAAATACTCACAAATTTCTTGCATCATTGACTATACCCTTGCTACTACATGGAAAGCTCTCTGAGGTCTCTGTTGAGAGGCTAGGGTTCCTCACAGGCTCAGCTTCCTGCAACACCCTCTGGAACTCTTCCCATGTCATGCTATCATTCTCTTCCTTGAGTTCCACCGGCACCTACTGTATTTATCACCCTGAGGTCCTCACCTTTTAGATTTATTTTTCACCTGCATTTATCATAATTGCCCAGCTGGGTAAACTTTTGTTCAAGATGCTGAGAACAAATAATTCATATTTTTCACTATGTTACTTAATACATAGTAGCGCTGGAAATATATTTGCTTATTGATTCTGGAACTGGTCTTTTGCTTACCCCTAACACAGACCATTTTTAACATCCAGAATGTGTTATCATTACTCAACACCAGACAGAAATTACAATCAAGTATTTATTGTTACTTTGGACAAATGCTGAAAAAAACTACTACAAAGGTAAACATATTAGTATAACTTGATGAGTCAAAATCAAGCTTTTATTGTGGGAGTTTTGTAAAGGTGGTTTGGTAAGATGAACATGTTAACTAAAGTAAATTTCATAGAAATGGTAAAGTATCGAGAACAGAAATTAAATATTGAGTTATAGCATACAACATTTCTCTTTGTATTGACCCACCACACCAGGAGTTGTACAGTAAGTCACCTTTATAACTGATTTGGAACACTGTGCGTTGATTACAAAAACATGACGGGAAGTAGCATGTTAACTAGATCAAAAGCACATCTATGAATGGTGTGACGTTTTACAAAGAGAACACCATCTTTACTTAAAAAAAAAAGAAAACTACACAGAGGTAGTTAATGCCATATTGAAGAGTGTCTATATCTAATGAGAGAGAACCTTTTCCACATGAATAATCCTTTCTGTTCAACTTGTTGGTTCCTTTTCAAACACGGATGAAAGTCCCACATTCCTTCCTATGGCAAGGAATTCATTCCAGGGAATTAAGTCTATGAAGGAAACCTTTACTAAAATATATTTTCTTTAAATATTGTGTTTTTGTTAAACCATCAAAGCTTGATGAGAACCCATACCTGCACTTGTATCCCAAATGCATAAGGATTGCCTGATTTCTTTTAAATGAATAAATGCAGGAAGAGACAATATCTATAGCTTGTCTAGAATTGCTTTATTATTTGTGTCCTGGGTATACATTTACCGGTTGTCAAAATAATTTTGATTTTCCTCTCACAGGTGAGCATCTTTTCCAGCAAGGAGAAGAAAAAGGAGTGAGGCATTCAGAGACTGTTTTCATCACCCTTGCTCCATCTGCTTCCCACGAGACAGCAGTCTTACTTACTGTTCCCTCCACTGAAAAGCTGGGGTGGTGGAGAGAAGGCGCTTGCCCAGGACATGATGTTAGAAACGGCAACTCAGAAACTAGAATTAAGTTTGTCGAACCCCTTTTGCTTTATCCTAGAGCCAGTTCTGCTATTTTAAAAGGCAAATTTTTCCCAATGTAATTGTTACGCCAGGGTGCATTCTCTGTGTGACAGGAATCTCACATTTGCTTCTGCCAGATTTTGCTGATAACAAAAAAAAAAAGTTGGTAAGCATGAAAAATATTCCCAACTGAACCAACATGTGTATAAACACAAAACATACACAGCCCAAACAGATCTCGGACTACCATACATATTACGAGTAACATTCATTATCATCTGTGCTACAACTTTCCGTCTGATTTCAGGCAGCTGTCCAGTCCATAACTTAAGAACTCACAGATCGCATCTTTTCTGACCCCCACTTCTGCCACCAAACTTCAGGGCTTTGCCAAAATAAGGTATTGAGTGCACTATAGCATTTATGTATTTTGTAACTATGTAAAACATAGAAAACTTAGCTTCCACTTCTGTTGGTTTCCTTTTTTGGGGTGTCACCAGCAAAGCTTTTGTACTTTTCACCCCCTCATAAGTGTTATGCTTTCTACTGTGCAGTTTTGCAGAGTGCAATGATTTTTAGAAGCATATATTATGTTATAGAAAAACGCTCTGTGCATTACAGTGGAACAAAAGAATCAAAATCAAGCATAGAATTCTAAGGCACTTTCCCATCTGAGAACAAGTAATGAGTTGAATCCTAGACAAAGACTCAAACATTCAAACAAGAAGATGTATGAAGCCCAAGTGTATGTTCTACAAATGATCTTGCCTGTACCTCACAGCCGTTACTCAGCAGCAGTGTAAGGCTGGTTTGTGCTTAGTTGAAGTCTCCTCTAACTAAACTTCAGAAGGAAGGGCTCCTTTGTAACTAGGTTTAAGTTTTTTAAGCCTTCATTAGATAATTTTCTAAGTGTTGCTCAAATAATTCAAGTATCAAAAGGTCACATCTACATGCATGTTTCCTGAAAAAAAAAAAAAAACCTATGTAAATTCTGATTAGTTTAGTAGAGAACTATTCTGAGAAAGGGAGCTCTATGACCAATGCCACAGATTCATACATGCACTTAGCCACAAATGCTTGCTGAGGAATTACCCTGTGCCAGTCCTGGACACACTCTGGACACCAGCATGGAGCCAAATAGGCTTGGATGCTGTGTTCCTTGGGATTTCTCCAACTGGCAATAAGTGGTGTTATGCAAGCTACTGCACAAATAGATCTAGCATGATAAACAGATGAGTAATTAAGGTGGCAGAAAGAGGAGCTGCTTTTGTGTGGTGAGTCAGGGGAAGGCTTCACTGAGGAAGTAACAATGGCACTGAGTCCTCTGGGGTAACTGGGGGTTGACAGGTAAAGAGGGACCAGTAAGCCAGGTAGAGTCACCAACAACTGTGAAGTCATTTGGCACACAGTGGAGTTCAGAGTGAACTGTAAATTGATACCACTGTTTAATTATGTAATAGGATCCTATTGTCATTTTGCAAAGGTCATTCTGACTGCTATGAGGACAAAGAACAAAGCTAAGGGGACAAACTCCTGAATGAGAAAATACTTAAGTAAAGACTGGTGAATGTTACCAGCCTCAAGTGTGACTTGCACCATTTACTAGGCAAGTAGTTCTGGAAAAGCCATGTGCCCTAAAACATCACTATCTTAAGCCCACTTTCCCTGTTCATTGAGGAAGTGAACTCTGCCAAGCCAATACTGCAGCATTACTATGAGATGCGTGCAAGACAATATACAACAAAGCCCTTAAAAAACTTGAAGTCCAATGTAAAAATAAGATATGGCTAACTGGAATGAATCAGTTTGTCTAAAGTACTTCAGCCATTTTTTATAAATTTTATAGAAATTTTAGATTTTAATGACCCCTATATTTTAGAGAAACACTGTACTTCTCTCTTTAGTCTCTTATTATTTAGCTATAAAACTTATATTATTTTTTCATAAAATAAGAAAGTTTAAAAACTTGTTTTAGGTAGAGCACATATTACCAAAGAATGAAAATACATTTTAAATTAGGTCTTAATGTAAGAACAGAGAAACTAACTTCATTTTAGATATCACACAGAATGTATATAGCTCTGTTTTTGGCCTTCCCCAAGAGATATTTTTAATGCTATTATCTAGTAAAATTTTGAACAGATGGCTTGATATATGGTGTGCCAAGCTCTCAGGAGGAAATTAAAAGATGAACATTTGACTTCAAATAGAGAATGTCAATAAATACCTCTATTCTGGATCTGGGTATATTTGGTGATTCTCATTACATCATTGAGTGCCAACACTGTCAAAGTTAAAGAAGATTCAAAAAGATTAGAGAGAAGTTTTGTTTTTTTTTTTTTTTTTTTTTTTTCCTGGGTGTGGAAATTCTAGTACCGTCACAGAAGCCATCTGTAAGCGAGATCTCCACTCTAATGTTCCCAAAGTCCTCCCCAGAGTCCTGTCCAGAGAGGCAGCAGCTCATCTCAAGGTGTTCTGTGCCAACCTGATGCTTCAGAGATGCAAGACAGTACACAGAACAATCTTCACAGAATGTTGTTTTTCAAAGGAGCAACTGAAATTTGTTGAAGTTCCCATATTTTTCTTATGACATCCTTGTTAAATGATACTTTAAGATCAAAGACTCAGATATATAGGGATATATGCATATATATATATATATATATATATATAAACTGTAATGATTTTTGATAATAAGGATCTCAGAGGAATAATGAATACAGTTGTTAGAGAAGGTCATAAAGATCAAATAAGATTGCCACATACACATGGAAATATATGAGCTCATTAAAAAGCACAATCTGGCAAATGGGGATTTAAAGTTAAACATCTTACCATAAAAGATGAGTATATTTAATTCAGTGATACAATTATAAAGTATGGCAGTAAGACCAACTATTAAGAACTTTTAGATGTGTTATATTTGCTTATTAAGTAGTGGTTAAAAAGTCATAGGCATCTGTCTATATTTGCAAATCAACATTCAGTGTGAACATCTGAAGAATTACAAAGACCTAGAAAGATGCTTTCAATTCTCTTGCTACTTGAGAATCTAGAACTGGCAACTTATTATTTTTTTTTAACTTTGTTACATAAGCCAAACACAGCAGAAAAAAGTAATGTTTTCACAAAAGCTAGTTTTTAATTTAAAAGCTCTATATTAACCAATTTCTGTCAAACCAATGTAAAATGCATCTAAATTAAGCTGTAGCTATTACATCTAGTTGTAGCCTCATATTTGCTTTTTACACAAATTGCAATGCATTTCATCCCATGAAGCCCTCTGAACTCAACACCCCCATTAATTATGAGAGATTTAGTCATCCTAGAAGCACAGAAACAGATAAGGAACTTAACAATTGATTTTTTTTTAAAGCCTGCACTGTTGGCTGTAACAGAAGAATCAGAATCAAGTTTTGAGATGCCAGGATACAAACAGCCCAGGCTAAAACCGCAGTGCTGATAGCATCATCCAAGAGAGTCAAGCTTGTAAACTAAAAAGATGCAGAGCTTGCTCTGAAAAAAAAAGTGAGAGGAAGGAGAAAAGGGTAAAAAAAAAAAAAATGGGTAGGGGCAGGCAGTAAAAGGTTCAAGGGCAGACATGACATCTGGGCCTTCAGACGCTGCTCAGAGGTGTTCTTGATGTCCACTGGAAGTTCTATAGGGAAAGTGGCCATGGTGAATTGACTCATAGGACTAAATTTCTCTGAGCAAAGATTGTTTAGATATTTAGCAGAGGAAGCACATGAAGCTTATGGGAAGAACATTCACAGGGTGGCATGTGAAGCAAAGCAAGGCAAAATAAAGGTCTGGTATATCAAGACTAGTATGTACTGCAAAAGTAGGGTATGAAAAAGTATCACAATATGATGTATTACAGAAAGAAAGTTAAGTTGCTTTTGCACAGTGATCTTTAGTGTTAACAATGGCTATGAATGAACAATTTTATAATATGTGGTTCAAGGTAAATAAATGAAATATTGGTTTTGATGTCATCAGATAGAAAAGAAGAAATATATATTTTGAAGTATATTTCTTACATTTTTAATCAATGTAAACATCTTCCTTTTTACCATTATGCTTCTCACTATAGAGAGGACACGGGTAAATTATATGGGTTGATATTTAGCGTCCTCATTAATTTGCTGATCTTGGGAAACATATTTACTCTACCTGGGCCTACTTGTAAAATATAAGATCCCTTCTCAATCTCACTTTCTCTATGGCCATAAAATTTGCTGTACCTCTATCAAGAAATAAATAATTATTAATGACATTCAGATGCTAAAGAGATAAAACATGTCTATAAGTGAGTATGTGTATGCTTGCAGTGGGGATTAGTGAGGGGATGGATTTCATTTGATAAGATGAGGTGACTAGTTTATTGTTGATACATCACATCTTTCCTATATCTTCCTTTCTTTTAGAATTATTCTTAATATATTTTTATTTTTGTTTTGCCTGAGTTTTGAGTTCATATTTCCATTTTTGAAATTTTTATTTATCTTAATGAGAAAAGATAAAATAGCAATGGACCTCTTCAACTTAAAGACAAAGGAATAATATAATATTCCATTGAGTACTTGTACAGTCAGTCATTTATTCATCTTATACATCTATCCATCAACATATCTATCTAATCATTCACTAAATTTGTTGAATATTTTTTAAAAAGATGGAAATGACTGGCAGTCCTGATTTTAGCAAATGAGGAGAAGGAAGCCATAGATTTAAGAAGCTAAGTGTATGTTTGTTTTGCCTAGTGTAAAACAAGCATCACAATGTTAAAATGATCACACTGCATAAGTAGGAAGGCTAATGGTAAAACAGGCTTCAGAGGCATCTGTTTTTATTTGGCTCTCAAGAAGTTACAAGTCTCTGTAGATTTTGAAGGTTAAGACATAATCTGGACGACATTTGAATGAGATTATTCCTTCTTAGTGTGGCTACCAGAAGTAGCAGATTACTATAGGAGGCCAAGAGCTGCTTTTATCTTTTATTACTGTCATTCATTTATTAACAGAACTTCCTTGAGTTGGCAAAAAACACTTCATGAGATTTTCTGGCTTACTTGACTCTGACTTCAATAAACTTCTGAGTAAACCATTCCTTTACAAGTGTTTGAAAATCTGATGATTACAGGAGTTAACCCAAGGCAGAAAGATTTTGGGTAATAAACCAAGTGGGTGTAAGCCTGGTATTAGTAGCCAGCTGCTCAACTCAGACATAATCTCTCCCTTATGCCAGTCTTTGCCCTGTGTTTATGTGATCCAAAAACACAATTCTCAACTTAATGTAGAAAATAGCTTCATTTACTTGACCAATGGGGTCTTTTTATAAGAAGTCAATGATTCATTCTTCTACCATGGTTACAGATCTTTCTCTGTTGTCATGTTAATTGATCACAATTAACAGCAGCTATTAATTATTCTATCCTTTTGGGAGTTCTCAGAAGTCAACTTCATTTAGTACCTTCATACTCCATTGAACTCCTACAAATTCTTTTCTATAAAGACAGTATCTTCCCTACATGGGAGGGGCAGCATTTCAGTTATTACAGAATTTTAATTTCCTGTTCTCTATCATAAACTACCTAGGTACTTCGCAGCAGCCCTAAGTCTGTTTATGTATGTTTTTACCTCAAACTGTTTCCTTTCTCCCTGTATCACCTGATGACCAAGGAAAGCTGGATACTGTACCTTACTGTACGTTAATGTTGGAAAGGCTGTGGCACGCTTGGCCCAGCAGGACATTCATATCAATCAAAGCTCCACAAGGTTTGTCATCACTGCTCTAGCTAACTGAGTCTCCATTTCAACCTTGGAGTCACTGTGCTCCATTGTTTCATAGTTTAGTACAGGACTTGGATCTTTTCCTTCCTCTCCTACACTCCAATCTTAAGGTTTACGTATATTTACTGGGAGGGTAACACTGGCTCTGCCATCTCAACCTTGATGTCTCTCTGTGCTCTGCTCAGCTATTTATAGTCTATCCCACTCAATGATTCTTTTCATATGTAACTTTGCTTTTTAAAATTATATGACCTCCTATCCTCTCATAAATATTTCATAAGTATTTTTTTCTTCTCCCTTCTCAGAAAGCATTCTTTTCTTAAGGTGGGGAGTGGCCCTTGAAAAAACCCTATAAAATATTAATATACTGCTGGCCATTCCAGAAGTATACAATAAAAACTTGTTGAGTTTAGCTGAGTCATCTTGACCTCCCATAGCCTCTCTTTCTTTAGTGGACAGTCAGCTCTAGGTTTGCAAAATTCATAATATTAACAAACATTAGTCTTAAACTTGATGCTAGGAATAATATGTTACAATTTTTCTTTCATTTTAAAACTCCACAGATCACTTCATGCTGCCATTCTCTTTCTCTTACCATTCCCTGAACCCCATAGTTCACAGGTTATGACCCCCACCTCAGATTCTAATCTCTTAGTACCTGCTTTATTCCTTTCACTCATTAACTACCAAGTCAGAAATGCCATTCATTAGCAGAGTTTACATTGGCTTCTTTCCAAATGGTTTTGGCAACTGGTTCTTAGGAAGGTACATTTAGTTCTTTTTGTTCACTCTACTCATCTTTCTGGAATCATAAGTAGGCCAAAAAAAAAACAAAAAAGAAACAAAACAAAACAAAAAAAAACCCCAAACTTTGTTATCTGTTTTATTTTTGGAATCCTTATATTCCTGTCTTTCCTTAGTGAATAGTATAATTATGTGTCTATGAAGTCATAGAATTTGCTATGATAATTACCCACTTTTCTAAAATAAGTGATTATAATTATAATGAAAACTACTAACTGTACAAGGTACTACTGCAACATGAAGTCTGCTACAGAAATGATGGCTTCTAGGATTCCAATAAGTAATGTTAATTTCTCACTAACACTTTTATTCTCCTGGAAAACACACGGGATGGCATTCATAATTCCCCCTTCATTATGGTAATTTTCTTCAACTAGAACTACCCACTTTAAATAAAGCCCTGAGCACAACTGGGCTGGTTTCTACAAGACCAGCTTCTAGCATTTTCTGATACTAGACTATCATAGAACTCTGAAATACTTTAAACATGATTTTTAGCAATCTGCTTCATCCATGTTTAGCAAATGCAAACGTTCACATTTCATCATGACATTAAGAGGTCAGCCAGAATATTTAAAAGATCAGAGTGGAACTAATCACAAGTTTTGGGTCACTGCTTTAGTATGTTATTTTATACAATCACCAAAGTTAAGAGAAAGAAAATATTATATATTGAATAATTAGAGCTTGTGATATTTCTTGGAGGTAAGTTTGAGCAGAAATATCATTTTTATGAAAAAATCATTAAAGAACTGTGGCTGAGCTGAGTGAGCACAGTTAATCTATTGAAAGATAAAATGCTTATTCTTTTTTTTTTTTTTTTTTTTTGTCTTTTTGAGACAGGGTCTCACTATGCAGTTCAGACTGGCCTTGAGCTCACTTTTGTAGCCCAGGCTGGTCTCGAACTCGCACCGATCCTCCTGCCTCAGCCTCCCGAGTGCTGGGATTACAGGCATGCACCACCACGCCCAGCTAAAATGCTTATTCTTAAGAGACCATTGGAGTGCTTTTTTTCAAAATACACCTAATTCTTGTTTAATTGCATAAATTCAGGAGAGCATTACCTTAGACTATGTCAATTTCTGACTGGTTGTAGTCATACATGGAAGCAAATGGAAAGCATGGGACTACACGGTGCAAAATTCTTTATAAGGAATAAGTCAATATCGATTGTATGTAGATGCCACTGACAGGACGTCCTGACACACATCTGGGGACAAAACCGTGGAAAGGCCTACAGTGTGGCTCCAAGTCTTATGTGTATCCTGGGAGCAAGTGTCAGAGACACCCTTCCTGCTTGACTGAACACAGCCAGGTCTATTTTATTTTTCTTTATTCTTTTTCTTTTTGTATTTTACAGAGTCTACAGGGTATTCAGGGTCAGTAGATGAGACCCATAATGATCTGCCTGTTTATAGCATCCAAAGAGCTGGGATGACAGGTGCTCACCACCATGCCCATTCTCAATTGCCTCCTCAACAAGCCCTGGGGGTGGAGCTGGCAGAGCAGGCCCAGGGATTGAACCCCAGGGCCCTGTGCCTGCTTGCAGTTGCTTTAATTCACTGAGTTGTTTGGCTGGCCCTTATTTTTCTACCTGGATACATACTATTTTTTTCTCCCTATAGGATTTACAAGCAAAGGGAAATGAGCATCATTTTCCCCTGGAAAAGCACTCTGACCTTCAAGTATAAGTGATTCCCAAAAAGTGCTAATTTGAGCAGGGTGATGCAACCCCTTTAAGCTTCAATCACTATATGTAGAGAAAATCAAACTTCCTCTTTCAACTTTGCCTTTCTGTGCAACTGAAAGATCTCCAAAAGTTTGTTGCAGTTTGTACTTGGATCAATAAGATTTGTAAGTGAAACTTTCTCCTACGCTTAAACAATTTTTTTGCAATATACACTGTAATATGAAAGCTCAAAATTAAACCTCTAAAGATGGAAAAGTGATTAGCAAGATCATAAAAACATCTCCATCATTTATATTAGTACCTATAAAGTCCTCCCCAGCAAAACAATAATACTAAAACTAAATTTTTAATCAGGCGTTGAATATTATAGAATATAGCTCCTTTAATGAAACAGGTAAAGGCAAGTGATACAGTGCTCTATGAATTTGTTTCATGACAAAAGAATCAGGTTTAACATTTACAAAGCAAATGGTTCCAATTAGAGAGAATTAACAGACTTCAAGTAGTGCTGCCAATCTTAATAGATGTGCCAGTGTCCAACATGAGAATCATGCACCTTCAAAGGTCTAGAACCTTCACGGGTGTTCATATCTCTTTGGAAAGTAGGAATTCCAAAGGATTCAAAAAGACAAAGAAGGGCCAACCAAACAGCAACGTGGATTAAAGCACCTATAAGCAGGTCAGGGGCCAGGCTTTCAACCCCTGGTGTGCTGTGCCAGCCTTGTCCCTGGGGCACACTGAGATGGCAATTGAGTCTGGGTGTGGTGATGCAATGCCTGTAATCCCACCTCTTGGGAGGCTAGCAATAGGTGGATCACTATGCATCCCATCTAGTAGTGAGGTCCTGCACACCCTGTAGATCCTGCCCTAAAATATATAACACACTTCCTGAATAAAAACACCACTAAAAACTATAATAAATCTCAGTTTTTCTTATTTTTTTATGTAAAGGGGACCCATGCATTCAACAAGACTGGGCAATGGCATTAGCATCAAATCATAGCTATGTGTATAGCCCCACTGATATAAAAGACACAGAAACACATAATTAAAGTATACCTCCTTATTCATGGAGAAGTAACAAAGAAAATTCCAGGACAAATTAAATCAATGAAAAAGAAAGAGGAAAAAGCAGGGCTATCTCTATCACCATAAATAATAATACTGTTGAAGAACTGGCTGAGGTATAAGTACTTCAAATGCAGTACAGCATCTACCCTGGCTTTGCAACACTAGACACTGGTTACTGTTTCTAATCTATCTTGTAGTGTGTGTATGTGTGTGTGTGTGTGTGTGTGTGTGTGTGTGTGTCTGTCTGTCTGTCTGTCTGTCTGCCTGTCCCAGGAACTGAACTCAGAGCCTTGTGCTTGCCAGGCAGGTGCTTGTGCCGATGCACAATATCCTTGGGCTCTAACTTGTTTTTAGGATTGTAAGGGTAAGGCCACATTAAATAAATAGCAGAGTCAGGGTCTGGGTACAGGCAGACTACTCCAGGGACTTACAGCTGCTGACTTCTCCTTGAACACATAAAGGAGTTTCTTTCCTGGGCCATGAAACTTGCTCCCCAAAGGCTGAACTACCTGATGTATTCAATTCTTTTGTTAGTCATTGTGGAGTATAAAACAATCTAAAAGAGGCCTTAAAGGAGAGCGCAAGATATTTAGCATTTAGAACATTATTGTATACATATTGTAGTAAGTTTGGCATGTTTGCAATGCAATAAGAGATGATGGACCACAACAGAGGTTGGCAAACATTTTCTTTAAGGAATCTGATGGCTGTTATGGCTTATGTCTAGCTGTCTCCCCAAAACATCATGCAGTCATGGGGCAGGGACTTCTAGAGTTTGAGATTAACTCACGATCCTGTAGATTATGGGTGCTCCACTGGGATTACAGATTTTAGTACTGCTAGGATTATGGGTATCAATGCTATTCCCAACCTGGGGCAGAGAGCTGAATGCAACATAAGAGAGACGAGAGACAGATTCTCTCTCTGTTGCTATTGTTGGTCGATTGTCATTGCTGCTGTTCCATCACCAACAACTGCTGCTCTCTGCCATGTGCCACTCTGCCTTGGAGCCAGCTGAGTATGGACTGAAACCTCCAGTAACTGTGAGCTAAATAAGCCTTTCCTTCCTTCATTATAGGTGTCAGGTATTTGTTACAGTAAGGAGAGAAGAGTAACTGAGCTAATGGTGTATGTTTTAACCTGTATGATCATATATGACAGTCCCTGTTGCACTTTCTCTCTGGTTCCCTTGTAGCAGCAAAGCAGAAAGAAAGTAACATGTGAACCAGATGTTTGCACGTCTTCCAACCAAACTATTTACATGAAAAGCCAGGAACAGGGAGAGTTTGGCTATGATTTGTAGACCCCAAACAAGATTTCCAGTTGACAACTCACAAAAAATTCTAATCATTCATTTTTCAGAATTTTCCTAAAATTAATCAGCTCCCCACAAGACAGGAGGGTGGAGAACTATCTTCTTATTGCTAAATACCCAAAACACCTTCCCCAAGTTTAATCAAATTTTGTATTCACTGTTCAACAATGAAAAAAAAAAAGTGCTTTCCAAAAAAGGTTAACCTTTTGGCAGTTCTGGAATCATGTAATAACTGAGCTTGTCAGTGTTCTAGGAACAAATCTTTTATCTACCCCTGGGTGATTACATCTCTGTACAAAGGCACCCACTTCATGTTGTACATGGAATTACATATTAGCCAGGAGTGTTCCGCCATTAACCTGTGTCTCCTCTGATTCCCAGGCAGGAATAGATAGTTGCTTTGGATGGAAAGAGAAGACATCCCACAGTTACTTGCTGCCAGCACTGGTTAGTGTGAGATGTTATCCAAATCACTTGAATTAAATGACAGTTTACAAAGGGTATACTTTATGTCAAACCAATCTTAACCTGAGATCCCCTTGACTATTGATCACAACTATTAGTCCCCTTGACTATTGTGGTAATTGTACCACAGTCAATGGTCACTGGTCTTTTGGGATCTGGGCTTCCCCAAAGTCTTGTATATTAAAGGTTCAGTCCATGAGCTGGGGTATGACATGGAGGTGGGAGACTAGCGGGAGAAGCTCAGGACACTGTGGAGGCCTGTCCTAAAGGGACTGTGCAAACTTCTCATTCCTCTTTCTCTCCTTCCTAGACCTGATGAGGCATTCACCATAGCCAACACTTCTGTCATGAGGCTGTCCCCTCTGGGACTGAAAATAAGAAACTATGAGATAAAATAAACCACTTGACTTCCTAAGTAGCTCGGATTGAGCATTTCATTATGATGACACAAAGCAAATACAGTCAATTAGACTGACACTTTGTTTCTCCTGAAAACTCTCACAGCCTACAAGACAGAATGTTGGCAACTGTTGACACTTTTAAGTTTTGCTACCATACTTCTCAGATGCTAAAATACAATTTAAAGTTCAATCGCTCATATTGAAAGCAAAGAACTTAAGAATAGTCAGTAAGGTTCTTCACTATGTGCATTATAGGCAATAGCAAATAAAAATTTTGTATGTCTCTATCCAAAGTTTTGTATATACAGTAAGTTCCTGAGTTAACAAACATTTACATTGTAATCTTTCATGGCTGCACTGTATAAGACTCACTTTGTGAGCTTAGGAATGAATATGTCTTCTACACATTTCTGGAATGGAACTCATTCATATGTCTGGGACTTACTATTATGTATGAGGAAGGTAATTTTCTCAAATAACCCATCATTCAGTGTTCTCCTTTACAACATCTGATTAAGCTTAGGAAAGGGAAAAAAAAAAAAAAAAGGTTTGCCATCTAGAATTTGTGTAGCCCTTGGGTCAGGCCTCTTACCAGTAATTCCCCACACTGGGCATTTTAATTCATTTTTTAAAGACTTCAAAGCTTCTGAAATCCTTTTGTCTGCTACTCATTGATTGCTGTTAAACTAAATGTTTTTCACTCTGTAATCAATACTTTCTTACAAAATAAACTCAGGCATTGAGAAACAACTCGGCAACATATTGCAGCTTTCCTCAGAGCAGGCAGCATGAAAAACTACCTCCAAGAACTAAAAAGAGCACACTGGCTGCGGTGCTTATTACAATATTTACATGCTTCTTAAAGCTAAATCATTCCTCCGTAACAAGACTTGATTAAATGAGACAGCTATTCAATCATACACTTTCTGAGAATAACAATTAATATGCCTTTGTACTGTACCATAGTTTCAAAGCCTAGCAACCATACTGCTTGTGTTTGTGTTTACACCTTCCCTGGTGAGAAAGTTATCAGACAGCAGCAGCTATGCTAGATAAAATGGAACAGAGGAGGTGGCACAAAATATAAACAATGATGACTTGGTTTCATGTGACCATTCTTTCAGAACCATTTTAAATAGCAGTCATTATTTTTTTAATGAACTTGTTACACCTTCAGATCCTAAATGCAACTTATGTTTTGATACAGGGCTTTTCATAGAATCTAAAACATGAGTCTCTTGACCTTTTACATGCTCTGGTTTCCAACTATTTGCTCATCACATGAGTCAGTCACGTTATACAGCTAACACTAGGATTCCATGGTGAATTGAGGTGACCACACAGGTAAGAGTACCACAAGCGTGCAACACATATGACTCCTTCCTCCAAAGTTTATCCACTCGAATACTAAATTCTCAAATCATTTTCCATCAGTAGGCATTTAGTAGCCCATGCATAAGAAGCACACAAGTTGAAAATAAATAAATAAATAAATAAATAAATAAATAAATAAATAAAACCAAGCCCTTCCAAATACAATACAGAAAAAACAAGTGCTTCAGGTGTGCACGCCTTAAATAAGTTATGGCACATTCTTGCCTTCATATTTATTGGCAAGAAAGAACTCGAGGAATAATGATCAAAAAGGATTGAACCTGCAGACATTTATCCATGGCAAGGAGCAAGAAAGGCATTAGCAGTTTTTATTAGCAGTAGTTGATGCTTCCTGCTAACAGAGCTGGTTTTGCATACAGTAAACCATTCAATGTACTGACCTCAACATTTTTCAAAAGATGTTTTCTACTTCTTCTTCCAAGATAGCTCTTCTGTGCCATAGCTCAAAATTGCCACCAAGTGGACAAATAAACACTGGCCTGGCTGTAGCTGTACAGCAATGGCTGTTTCTGAGTTGAGAAGAGCTGATTATACCCCATCAATCAGTATCTACTAAATGCTTCCCTTGCACAAATTTGTCTAGATCACATAGATATGACACATTCAGATCACTACTAAGGAGGATGAAAGCCTATTGGGGGCATCACACCAAGAGGCTGATGTTCTCTAGACCTCAATAGATGAATTTTTATGTATCTCCTAATCTATGATCAAACAACCCAGAAGCCTTATTGTGACTAAGAACAAAGGGAATATCCAGCTTAGAAAGAAGTCTCCTGGGGCCGGTGAGATGGCTCAGCGGTCTGAAGTGCCTGCTTAGTCAAGATTAGTCAACCACAGGGACCACAGTTGAATCCCCAGCACCACATGCTGTGCCAGCCCCACCCCCACCCTAAGGGCAGGCTGAGAATATACATTCCCAATATTTTATATGAACAAGAAATCCTAAAACACAAAAAGACCATCTATTGAGGTCTAGATTGAGGTCAATTCTGAAACTTCTGATAGAATTCCCTGGATATCTATTTCAAAGTCTCATTAATACACAACTCTCGATGCAACAGTGGCCATACAGTACACATGCAGAGCTGAAACCCAGGCTGGGCAAGACGGGATGAGCAACATCTGTATTCTTGGCTTAGAAGCATTTTTCCCCAAAGGCACATCCTGACCTTTTATGCCATAAAGCTTAGTATGTGTGAAACCTCAAAAGAAAGTGAACCCTATAAGCATGTGTGATGAGCCAATTTATTTAATGAAATATCTAATTTATTCAAATGAGTGATTCTAAGGCCTATTTAGGCTAATACTAAGCTTCTGGCATTATTTATACTGCACCATAAAACATATCTTTTCTCTTGGAAGCATGGATACCAAGGGGAGGAACAGTAACTTTTAATGGGTGTAGTTAGATCTTGAAATTTTTATCTGAAAACTATAAAGCTTTTAAAAATGAATTTACAAATGTAATTGAGCCTCTAATAGCTGCTACTGATGGTAATTAAAGAAATCTCATTTCCCTAAATTAAACATAATGAAATGTTTTCAAGATAAAATAAAACTAGAAAATTCTATCAGGGTGATAGAATTCGCCTCTGAAAGTAGTGTTCTGGAATTTGCAGAGAAGCCTGAGTTGCCAGCAGAAGCCAATGGCTTAGAGGGTTATGGGCAATGTGAAAGTCATTTCCACTGTATCCTATCAACTTTTATTGGATGATAATCCATCTTAAAGCTGGTATACTGCATGGCTTCACACTCAGTGCTTGGAAATGCAAGGGAAATCTTTTTAAAATATTCCATTACTATCTTTAATGAGTTTGTTATTTAATTAAACACTGTTAGCATATCATCAATTTAACTTATATATTCTACATTCTTCATGTTTAATGTTTATATTACTTTTGCTTTTTTCCAAGTGGAAACGAAATTTGGGAGCTACAGTAGTTACCTTATCCAAGATGCTGATAATTAACAGGGGAGTGTTTCAGATTGCTGACTCGCTCTGTTCTCACTGCTATAACAAAAACTACTACAGTCTGGGGGCTTGTCCAATAGAATTTTTTTCTTTTTTTTTTTTTCCTTATGGGATAGGCACATGGAGAAAGTCTGTGACTAAAGATCACCGTGATTCAGGTCCTGGTGAGCGCCCTCTTGCGGGTTTGCTGGTGGGGTATCCTCACAAGATGGAGGGAGCAACCAAAAGTCTTATGCCTAATGCCAATTTCATCACAAGCACCGTACTTCTTTCACCCAAACCCCTCCCAAAGCTCCATTTCCGAATGCCACAGCGCTGGTAATTAGTATTTCAACAAATGGATTTGGGGAATAGGACAAGCATTCCATATGTAACTACAGCTGAGAACTGAACACTGTCTCTCCATTTCCTGATTAGCCTCCAGGCAAAATCATATACGATTTCCCTCTCTTTCATCATCCTAGTAATCACAAGGTTTTTCTTATGTTTGACTGAAATACAGTATTCTGTGTTTAATTATTTGTCTTAGTATTTAGACTTCTACAAATCAAAGAAACAGTATCAAAACTTTGCTAAAATATTTTATTCCAGGAGATGATTAGTGAGAGTTTCATA
Source organism: Myocastor coypus (assembly GCA_004027025.1). Classification (NCBI taxonomy): domain Eukaryota; kingdom Metazoa; phylum Chordata; class Mammalia; order Rodentia; family Myocastoridae; genus Myocastor; species Myocastor coypus. The sequence continues at coordinate 64,638 of PVJA010006514.1, forward strand.
TCCTATTAATAGGCACCTTAAAAGTTACATTTATAAACTTTTATATAGTTATGTATTATAAGCACTATAATTTATGTGGCTTTACCATCCATTTTATATCATATCTGATACATTTTAGTATATGTCCACATTCCCTTTAAAAATTATAATCTTGGGGTTGGGGAGATAGCTCTGAGGCCATGAGTTCAAACAATGGCCCCACCAAAGAGCAATAAAAATAAAAATAATAATCTTAATCAGATACTGAATTATAATAGGAGTTTCATTAACATTAAATTCAAGCAAAAAAGCATAATTGATTTTACTATCAAATTCTAGTGCTGTGTGTTGCCTCTCGGTCCTGTGATATCAAGTATAAACACTACCCCTGGTCACCTCACACCAACAGCTCTACTCTGTAGTATCCTTCAATGTGCCTATTGAATTGCACGCCTAGTCAACAAATGCCTACCTTTGACCAATTCATGGCTCTTATGTTTTAGTTCACAATGATATCTGTATTTTTCTACAATATTCATTTTGTATACTATTGAGATTATAATTCGGTTTCTCGATACATTCTATCTCTTTCATTAATTCATTGATTATTTAGTAATTACTTGCTTTATACCAGATACTGGATATAGCATCGCTACCATTCTATTCACAATTAAACAAAAAAGTGGACCTGAAGATTCTTAAAATCTAGTTAGAGACACTCCAATTTAAGACTCTAACTCTGAAGTAGTCTACATTTCACTGTTAAACAAAGTATAAATAACCTGCCCTATGTTAATAATCCTTTCAAAATGATAGCTGAGCATTTGATAGATCTTATTCATACCCCACTCTCTCGTATAGCCCTTGGCACTTTTCTCCAACCACTGGTCAGTTGTTAATAAGCTTGAATAGAAGGATAATGACAAACTTCACTTGGATTTCAACTATGCAATGGAGTCCAGATGAGCTCCTTCACATACTGCATGGGCCAAATCCGTTCCATAATATGGCCTTCACCTCCAGGATTTCTGGAGTGTTCTGGGGCCCAGTTCCACATCCTATCTGGCCTGCTATCTTTTCCTTGCCTCTTATTTCTAATGGGCTCCTGACTACACTGCAAATGGTTTGGACTTTGAGGACATTTTACCTTCTATTTCATATTTCTGTAAAGGAACAATGTTTAGGAGAAAACAAACTTCAAAAATTTTAATTAGATTGGTTTTTTAAAATGAATTTAGGACAGGGTCTACAGGGTCTCACTATGTAGATCAGACTCATAGTGATTCTCCTGTTTTTAGCCTCCCAAGCACTGGAATTGTAGGCACGCACCACCACATCCAGTCTCAATCACCATCTCAGTACACACCAGAGTGAGGCTGACACTGCATGCTGGGGATCACACCCCAGCCCCTGTGTTCTGCCAAAGGAGACACTTCAGTCCACTGAGCTATCTGGCTGGCTGGTTTTCTGATGAGAGTTTAAATTTATACTACTACGGAAAATCATGTGGCTCACTATTGTGAAGTTCAATGCATGAGACACCTGCAACCCAGCAACTCTATTCTGAGTGCATATGTTTGCTCATGTATATGTACTAGCACCACTACAGTTGGAAAAGGAAAAAGAACCCTGATGTCTAACATATATAAGTTACATTATATTCAAATATTGAAATTTCACATAGCAAAGACTGAAAAAACTCTAGCTACATACAACAATATAGAGAAATCATGCAAATAAAGTTGAAAAACAACACTGTATACTGTATCACTTCTAGTTATAGTAAGTAAAAGCAAAGGAAAGTTAATCAATGCTCTTATGTATCTATCAAAGAAGATTTGGTTAGTGACTTTCTGAGTTACTTTGCTCTTCTTGCCTAGACAAAATAAATACCTGACATATGAGGTTGAGGGAGGAAAGGTTTATATAGCTGACAGTTAATAGAGGTTTCAGTCCACAATTGGGTAGCTCTAAGGCACAGTGACATGGCACAGGGGCAACTGTTCATGGTGGTGGAATATACCAAAAGCAACCATAGTGGAGGGGAAAGGAAGCATCTTTCTGTTTTTAATATTGTCTGCAGGCTACCCATTCTAGGACAGGTGTACATTCATACGCTGCATTAGACCATTAATCAACTGCAACCTCTAGTTTCACACACCTCCACAAGGTGCACATCGCATGACTACATGATGCTCTGCAGGAACATCCATACACAAACCATAACATTCCATGCCTTGCCCCTCAAAGATCATGTACACATCTTCATGTAAAAGGCATATAGTCCATCTCTAAGAATTACTAATTACTGAACAATTTCAGCATTGCTGAAAAATCCAAAACCAAAGACTTCTGAGATTTAAGGTAAACTCTTAGCTGTGAGCTCTGGCATAAAAGAAAAGAAAGTTAAACACTTCTAGAATTTAATGGCACAAAACAGACATTTCAATTCCAAAAATCACAAGCACAGAAATAGAAAGGAATGGGACCAAAAAGTCCAAAATCCAGCAAAGAAGATATTAATTCCCATATTATCATGTCCCACATCTCCAGCAGTCCATGGCAAGTGGGGCACACCAAAGGGCTCCACCTTTACAGCGCTTCTGGGGGTTGTAGCTCCCATTGCTTCTCTCTTGGGCTTGCTCTGCTTCCTGCTTGCGGTTTTTCTGGGACAATTAATATTTCTGGCTTCTTCAACATTCTGTGGTCTCCATTATATTTGTGGCTTCATACCCACAGCTTCACACACTATCCTCTCAGGAGCAAACTTCCTGGCCTCCCACGCCATCTTCTGAAATCTGGGTGAAAGGCTTCCAAGCCCCACAAATCTTGCCTTCTGATGCACCTAACACCAGTACCGTGGATGATACCACAATCTGCCACCAGTAGGAGCAGCAGGCAGGCTTCCCTCTCTCTCGGCTATAGTAAGGCACCCAGCCATAAGCCATAACAGGTATCCGAAGATGGATTTTAAGGTAGTGCTAACTTTCCTCTTGTTGATTTCAGTGCTCACAGGTTTCCACTTGTGAAAAATTAAAAGTGTGTGAATGTTTGTGTTCTTTATAACTCAATAAAATGGTTAAAGATGACAATAAATATAGATGATCTTGAATTTGATGAAAACTTTTAAACCATAATGCCAAAAACATTCTCCATGAAAAGTTATTAAGCTTGACTTCATTAAAACTACAAACCTCAACTTTGCAAAAGAAATAAACTATTAAGAGAATGAAATCCATAACTGGATATTGTGATACATGCCTATAATCCCTACATTTGAGAGTATCACAGAGAACTGAAGGCTAGCCTGGGCTGCATAGTGAGTTTAAGACCTGAACTACATAGAAAAATCTTGTCTAAAAAAAGAAAAAAAATAAATAAATTCATACACTAGAAGGGGAAACTTTGCAAAGCACTAATCTGATAAAGGACAAAAAGGTTAAGTATTCAAAACATAAAAACTCAAAACACTAGAATTTTTAAACTGTATAAAAATGGAAGATACTAAAAGACAGTTCATTAAAGCAGACTTACAGCCCTCTGTCCCCTATTCATCTATCATGCCTAAGCCTGAAATTCTAGGGTTATAAGCACATGGAATAATTTTTCAACATCATGTGTTTAGCAAATTGGAAACTAAAACAATGAAATACTACTGCATGCCTATTGAAACATCCACATCCAAAATGATAACATCAACAATTGTGGTAAGGATTAGTCTGTCACCATTATTTGAGGGCCTTCCAAATCCTGCAGCCAATTTGCAAAATTGTACATTTCCTACAAAGCTAAACTTGGGCTTATTATACACTTCATCAATACAAATCTTATCTTGTTTCAGTGATTATCTAAGTAAGTTCAAAGTACATGTACACAGGAAGTCTACACATGAAAGCTTATGGCACTGTATTCACAAATGTAAAAAACTGGAAAGAACCAAGGCATCCTCCAATAGATGAAAGAATAGACTGTGGTACAACTGTATAGGGCAGAATTACTCAAAGATGTGAAAACATTAGCTATCAAGCTACAAAAAGATACAGAAGAAACTTAAGTGTTTATTTTTAAATGTATAAAGCCAATCTGAAGGCTTTACATATAGCATGATCCTAACCATATGACATTCTGCCAAAGGAATATAGAGGTGCTTCAAAAATAAGTAGCTGCTAGTGTTTTAGGTTTAGAGGCCATAGATGAATGCATGCCACGTGGACATTTTTAGGGCAGTTAAAATATTATGGGTAATGAACTATATTGTGATCATGGACATATGGCTGTGTACATTTGTCAAAACCCTTAGAACTGTGTAACACAATGAGAAGCCCTAATGTAACTGTGGAGCTCAGTTAATAGCCTAGTGACACTCACTGGTCCATGCACTGTCACAAACACAGCATAAGAGTGCAGATGGCACTAAAGGAGAAACCACTGCCGAGGAAGCAAGGCCGAGAGCAGGGGAGCTGTGCACTTCAGGCTTACATTTTTTTTTTTTTTTTTCTGTAAACCTGAAATTGCTCTTTAAAAAAAAAAGACAGCTTTTTAATGTAGGATTTTGGTGTGTCACCAGACTGGCCTCAAGCTATTCTGCTGCCTCAGACTCCTGAGGAGCTAAAATTATAGAGGAGTGTCACCATGCCCACCTAGGACTAGAGATATTTTAAAGTTAAAAATATTAGCTTGAAAGTTTCAAAAGCATCACAACTTCTTCGCCTAAATCCAGTCAGATTAATTCAGACCTCATGAAATTCTGAAAGTCTCCTTTCTACCTTCACGACAAAGTTCTGACTCTGAAGACCCCTACACCTCTAATCCTGTCACTCCCACCCCATCTCTAGCCTCTCCATTTCCTTGTCTTCTTTCCTGGTGGAGAATCCCTCTCCTCCCACCAGATCCTCATCTTTGTGTCTACCTAGTGAGCTCTGAAGCACACTGCAAATGGCTCCTCTCCCTTGAAGTTCCCTCTAGCACTCTGAGTACAATGAGAAGAGCCAGTCCTGGTATTAGGAATACTCCTCCTTCACTCCCTAATAAACCTATCAAAATTCAAAATAAGTTGGATTAGTCACCTTTCCCTATGATGACAAATACATAAGATGAATGAACTTAGAAAGAATTAGATTTATTTTGGCCCAATGTCTGGTTGTTTGTCCCTACCATATTTGGGCTTAGGGCAAGGCCACAGGAGATGGTAGTAAAGCAGAGCTGATCAATTTATAGCAGCTTGGAATTTAGTAAAAAGAAGATGCAGATAAGACAGACAGAAAGATGAAGACAGAGACAGACAGAGAGACAGAGAAAGGGGAGAATGAAGAGAGCAACATGAAGGCAAGATCCACATATGAAAGGCACTCCTGGCTTAGAGCACTGGTTCATAGAATACACTAACAATGTACTGCATAATCAATACATCATGATGTACAAAAGCCCCTCAGACTAATTTTAGTGCTATTATTAAAACTCGAGCTAGCTAAAGGCAGAAGCTAAATGTTTAGCTTCAGTAAAGTCATTTCTATGAAGGTCTGACATGACATAAGGCAGGTATCTAACACTCTTTATGTAACTGATCATAACAACACAGCTTACAGGCTACAGAAAAACTGCTTGTGCTTTAGACATGGTCTCTAAAGACCAGCTGTCTCAAGCTGGACTTTGCTAAGTGCTAGAACATCAGCACCAAAAGTGCAGATGGACTATGCGGTACAGGAGAGACAGAAGCATATGTGCCTTCCTCACCAGACACACAGAAGATGCAGGAAGCATTCCGCTCAAAAAATTAAGTAGTCTGATTTAAGACTCTTGACCAGACAACAAGCCAGTTCAGTGTTATAGAAGCTAAAATCAAAATGTGATTGTAAGCAATGCTGAACCTTTCAGAGCATCCAGTGACACAAAGAGCTTTTTGAGGCACCAGTGCCATGGGTTTGGGTTTGACCTGACTGTGTAGAACAAAAATCACAGGACGTTTCCATTACTTATGTCTACAGATTGAACTTAGCTGTATGAAGCATCTGTCTTTCCTCCCAAAGTCTCTGCTTTGGTGATACCATCTCCCCTATGTCTATGGGATGTACCTCTTTCTCTGCATGTCCCTTAAAAGAGATGGGCTCTCTTACCTTGGCCTTCCTGATTCCTTCTCTAGGCTTTTCTACCACTTCTCTTGGCCTGGCTGGCTGTTATGGTCTTGTTAATGAGTCTTACATTTTTAGCTTCCTGTTTAGCCAAGGTAGTAGTTAGACAGAGGAAACAGAGAGCGAGGAATACTCACCCAACTCAATGGTCCTCAAGGTGCATAGTACATCAAAATTAAACAGAATTGATCTTATGAACACAGATTTCTGGGCCCCAGTCCTGATACACCTAATTCAGTAGCTGAGGTGGGTAAGTGAGAATCTGTATTTTCAACAACTATGCTAATGGTACTACTGATATTTCTGGCCAAGGCCCCATTCTAAGACCCAGTACCACAGCTGAAATGTTACTCCTGGGCTTCTAATGTCCTCCCACAAGTTCCTGTTCTTCTCCGGGTGACCCACTTCACAGAATTGAGGTGGCTAATTGTATGGATCAAGTGTTTAGGCTACTACTTGGATATTTAGCCAACTTTTATCTATCATTTTTTTCTTGGTCTTCTTGAGATGGGGTGTTGCTGTGTAGTTCAAGTTGGCCTTAAGATAACTTTGTAACCCAGGATAGTCTCAAACTCACAATGATATTCCTGCCTTAGCCTCCAGAGTGCTGGGATTGTAGGTGTATACCACCATCCCGGGCTAATGTCCAACTATTACTCTTGATGTTTCTGTGGAGGTGTTGTTTCTTAAATGAGATTATGTTTATATCAATAAACTGAGTGAAACAAACATGGCAAAACAGTGAGTCTCCCAAGAAGGAGTAATTCTGTCTGCATATTGCTTCTGGAATAAAACTGAAACTTCTCCCTGGGCCTCTAGACTGTTCATTCAGATCTTGGACTGAACAAGCCTCTATGACTCCAGCCAAATCCTTAATCAGTCTGTGTGTGCACAGGTGTGTATGCATATATAGGTGCACAGCCACACACACACACACACACACACACACACACTCATATGCTCTTTTCTATGGAGAATACTGGCAATAGAAGATTTAGTCCCTATTACTTCCAGTAACTATCTCTTGTTCCCTACATGACATCATATTTCCAGCCTGACTCTTCAGAAATGTTGGTAACAATTTGACTGCCACAGAGGTCCACAGCTCCTACACGACCTCCTGATGTTTCCCTGCTTCAACAGCTTGATAAATGACCCTTACCAGTAAGTCCTGTTGAATCACATCATTTCCCACTTGCTATGCATTCCCCTCTGGATAATCACCTTAAATGCAAGTAGAAAACCCGACAAGCCCACCTCCCAAGCCAGCTGCACTGTTGTGTTCTCTCTTGTGATTAGCAGCATTTCTTCTCCCCAGGCACCCAAATTGGAAAGTTTTGCATCCATTTCTCACTTTTTATAATTGTTTATCCAACTTCTGGGAAATATATAGTTCTGAAAGTTCTTTGCAGAAATATTCCTTGTTTTTACAACATGAGGGCCCAACACAGCATGTATCAGGCATCTTCTAGGAGGCCCCAAAAAAGGTAATGCAGGAATTTTGTGCAATTTATATAGCACCTTAAAATATATACAGACTTATCATACACCTTGTTTACACAGTTAAAATTTCATTTCTTTTGCTCATTCACAAGATTTGCCACATTTTTTGCTAATGATTGCACAGTTCTATATTCACACTCCTATAACTGCTTCAGACTTCTATTATTTATGACTCTAGATCATTGGATTAGCCTTCCAACCTGTTCTCTTGCCTCTTATCTCCTCCTTTTCTGTAACCCATTTTACATATCAAATCTCTCATCAGGTTTGCTCTATAGTCAGTGGCATCCTATTTCACATTGAACACAATCTACACTTTTCAAGTTTTGCACACTAGAGTCTTCATAAACTGGTCCCAAGTTAACTTCCTGAATTAATTTTATTCCCTTATAAGAATTCTCCATTCTGTATTCCCATTCTCAGTCCTCTAAAAATTCCAACCCTTATCCTTGCTGACTCTTTTTTTTTTTTTTGTGGAACCGGGGTTCAAACTCACCCAACCCTTATCCTATACCTGGAATTACACTGATTCACAATGATTTCTTCTTCTGTATGGTGGCTTGCCAGGTAGCACAATGATTTCTTCTTCTT
>PVJA010006515.1:0-72905 GCA_004027025.1 Myocastor coypus
TTTCTTTCTTTTTTCTATGCAACATTAATAGGGAGGTGGGTCATGCCCACACACTGCACTCTATAGAATGATTGTGAGGACAATATGCAATATGTCAACTTTCAAAGAAAAAAAGGGGGAAAAGAAAAAAAAAAGTAATGTGGATTTAGAAAGGTCAATGTTTAATTTTTTGATCAATCTTATATACCTATATGTATTAATCTAAACTGATCCGATGATGAAAATATGTAATATAACCATTGTTAAATTTAAACAATAAAAGAATTGAAAAAAAAATAACAAAGGATATAACTGGCTTTTTTTTCTTTTTTAAGTAGGCACTTAAATATCTTCTCAAAATGTTGCCTGTGCAGTAGTCTGCCATACTGAATCCAGGGCTGCATAGTGCTGGAGAAAGAAGGACTCTGTCCAGGAACCCAGACCTCCAAGTCCTAGGAACAGGCTCCCTCTGCTGGCAGGCAGGGCTTGGACCTCCCGACCACCCAGGAGTGCACAGTGAGAAAGTTTTGATCCTAAAGCAGAATTTGAACCTTAAAATCTCTTAAGTCTAGGGTAGGGGAAAAAATAAAATAAATAAAAACAATGAACAAGCTGGGCGTGGTGGTGCATGCCTATAATCCCAGCACTCAGGAGGCTGAGGCAGGAGGATTGGTGCAAGTTCAAGACCAGCCTGGGCTACAAAAGTGAGCTCAAGGCCAGCCTGAACTGCACAGTGAGACCCTGTCTCAAAAAGACAAAAAAAAAAAAAAAAAAAAAAAAATGACCACCAGACCAGGGTGAGGGATCCACAAGTACATCAAAGTTTAACAACTTTATGAGGTAAAACCTCTCAACAAAGTTTCTTTTATTTAATTATTTTCTTTTAATAAGAAATAATGTGACATTTTCAAAAACACGATAGTAGTATATTCCCAGTAATTGATACAATGCATATTGCTGTCCTCATAGTAGTTATAGAGAACACAGGGTCTAGACATGATAATTTTTCTAATCAATGTTGGTATAAAAATTTCTTATTGAACTAAAAGTAGTTGTACACATAGTCCAGTATCCCATAATCGCAATGGAGTATTGGCAGAACTGGCATTGTCAGAAGGTGTTTACTTGAACATTTTACAGCTCAGCATACTAATCTAGCTTTAAGTTTGATGCCTCATGGTTAAACTTTTCCACTGAGCGGCTAAGGACAAGTTAAAGCAAGACCTTCATAACAAAACATGTAACTTTTGTGTCACCCAAAGTCAGTCAGATCCCTTCAGGATTTACTTCGAAACCAAGTACAGTGCTCTGTAGAATGGTTGTCAGTGTCAGCTGTCTGGATGAGTCACGGCCATTGCTTGACCAGTTTGCTCTCTGTGAAAGACTGAGAGAACGTTTTCTCTCTAGGTGACTCTCCTCAAGTACACTATACATCGTCTATCCCTTTCCTCTGTGTTCCCATAATAACAAAGTTTAAGAGCAAGCAAAATCTAGGAGAAAATTTGGAACCCACAGGTGAGACAAAGAAGGAAGATGCAGCAAACAAACACGTGTAAGTCTGCACGAAACAGAAAAACTACTTGAGAAACAATGCATGGAGGAAAGGAAGCTCAGCAGGAGAAATTCACTTGAGCTGGACTCGAGACACAAATTACAAGCTGTAAAGGCCTCTTCTCAGGGACAGCCCCAAGATGGGGACAGAATCACTTCTCTCTGTCTGCCTCTGCCAACCCAATAGCAACTTGACAGTATTCAGGCCTCAGTGTCCTCATCCCATGTGCATGTCTGCAAGCACCCAAAGACCTAGTTGGGGCAACCCTGGACAGCAAGAGAGGTCACCTGAGGCCAGACCCATGGTCAACATTTTATCCTCACCTACTCTGTGTCCCCTGCTGAATAAAGGACACAGTAGCTACCTCTCAACTTTATGGGGTAATACCAGAGTGCTCTACAAACAGAACGTATTCAAGTACTACTTTTTTTGTTTTGCACTATTACTGGGGATTGAATCCAGGGCCTTTGCATAGAGCTGTCTCCAGTCATTTTTAAGTTTTTAATTTATTTTTTATTGTTTTGAGACAGGGTCCCAATAAGTCACTCAGGGTAGGCTCAATATTATGATCCTCCTGGCCTGTGACAGTACTGGAATTACAGGTGTGTGTCACCACATCCAGCAAGGGGATTACCACCGTAGTGGGAACATACTACATCCCAGTGCCTTCTCTTCACATGTGTGACTCTGGAGAAATTAAGCTTCCTCTACTGTGGCATTTGCCAATGACATTAACATTACCTATTGCAAAGGGTTATGACAATTAAATGGAGTATAGCAGTCCTCCTATTAGATTTCACCTTCTAAGGTTTCCATGAGCAACGGATCTTCAAGGACCTCAGCATAAGAATCACCTGGAGGCTGGTTACAGACAGGTTTGGCGAGACCCACTGGGTTTAAAAGTTTGGGGCATGCAGAACTATCTGCATTTCTAAATGCGGTTAGAGAAAACAACTGGCGAAAAAACAGGTTTAAAATATCTCTTATAAGGGTGGGATTTCGAAGAGGTAGCCTCACGGGCTCAACCGCAAGGCAGTTCGCCGAGCGTATGGAGGACTAGTAGAGTCCTCTGTTAAGGTAGCGAATGTTTTCCGGGATGCTGGGGAGCTATGGGGCTGCAGAGGAGGCACTCAGCCAGGCCTGAGTGCTCCGGTTTTGAAAGTGACTGAAGGAAATGGACGGACACAGGCAATTAAACCCTGACACCTGGGCGTGGGAAGCCAGGCTCTGGAATCCCAAAGCAGCACAACCTCCTCTACTCCCGCCCCGGTCTCTCCTCTCCTACCCCGCCACCCTGCCCCAACGCCGCCCCGCCCCAGGACTCCCATGCCCAGTGCAGTTTACTCCGCTTCCTGCTCACCTCCCGCCTGCACCCCCGCTGCGGCGCGCCTCGCCCGCCCCAACGCCTGTAAAGTCCGCCTCCAGCACCATCCTCCCCTTTGGGGCGCCCACCTCTGCGGACCTCCTGCTCCCAGAGCTTCTCTCGGGCGCGTGCACCCCCAACTCTCCACCTCGTTTTCTCCCTCCTTTACCTAGGGCACTCAGTACATCTTTGGGCGCTCACCCAGTGCTCTTTCGGGAAGGTGGCTTTGAGAAAGCAGCTACGAACCGCTCCCAGGGTGCTACTGGAGCACCCCGCCTCTGGAAGGAAGCGGGAAGAACTTAACCGCTCAGATCCAGCCCCGCCCCAGCCGGGCACCGCCCCAAAGCGGGGCCTCAGGGCTGGGACTTCAGGGCCGGGATCTCCTAGGGGGAGGGACGGCAGGGCGGAGCCTCAGGGCTGGAGCCTCGGGGCGGTGCCTGTTAGAACTTGGGGCGGAGCCTCAGGGCCGAGGTCTGCGGGACAGCGCCCATTGGAAGTTTGAGGAGGGGCGGGGCCGCGAGGAGGGGCGGTGGACCTCAGGGGCGGGGCCTCAAGCTCGGGACCTCGGGGGTGGGGTCGTTGGAATCGTGGCCTAGGGCGGAGTCTCAGCAACTGCAACGCCCCTGTGCGAGCTTTTGGAAGGGACTGGGTTCTGTAGCTCCTTTTAAAAAATCTGAGACCGTTAACCGAGACATATTCTTTTTTTCGCGAAATAAGTTCATTTCTTTTCTTCTTTTTTTTTTTTTTTTGTACAGGGTCTTAGTATTGACTCAAAGTGATCCTCCTGCTTGTACCTCCCGAGTGCTAGGATTACAGGAGCGCGCCACCACGCCGGATCTCCATCCCCATCCCCGGCTCAGCGCTCTCCAGAGCAGGCTGGCACGGCAGGTGGGGCCAGGAACCGAACCCTGGGCCCTGTGCTTCCCTAAGCAAGCGCTTAAGCCGCTGAGCTATACTGCTGACCCTAATAATTTTAAATAGTCTAAGCGGAAATATTTTCTTTACTTCACTATATTTACCTAACTGATAAGGTATGTTTTTAAAATATGACCATAATGCCATCTCACAACTAAAAACGCTGTTAGTTCTCAGTTCCCTTCAATTTTCCCTGACTCCTTTCACGAGACTTAGAAAACATTACATTATACTATTTCAACAAAAGACAACTTTATGTGTCAAACACAGATATCCTCCAGGTTAGGGTGCACATACATGTGTTTGCCTAATTCTGTATTTCTGAGGGAGCAGCCTCTTGACCTGAACCTAATGTCAGTACTCCCTACCCACCTGCCCAGGCTCCTGAACCACCACAGGTCCTCTCTGCCCCTCTTTCAGTCCTGCCTTCCCCATGGAACCAAGGGTCATGCCCACAGGGAGCCAGGAGCCTTACCTCGGACTTTGTACCCCAAGTTCCAGCCAGCTACTCAAGGCCTCAGATTTCACAATGGCTCCGTTTCAAGGATGTGTGCCAGATCAACCATTGCCATTGCTAACTTAGAATTTAGGGCAGGCCAGCTGTCTTCAGGGCCTCAGAACTATCAGCTGTCCAAGAATTCTGCACTTGAACCGGGTCTGCCAGATTGCTATGAAGGTAGATTTGTCAAGGCCAGAGAATAGAGCAAATTTTAACAGTTCATTAGTTTTATGTGTAATTCTCAAATATTTAAGCCTATGGTTTTCAAGGTGGCCTGAGGCATTCTGTCTAGTTTCAGTAGAGTTATGGGTATGAGAAACTTTTCATTTTCTTCCTAACTCTAATGCAGGAAAAATAAGCTGGTAAAAATGTAATGATAAATAGCAAGTAATGGTTGATCCCAGTAGGAGAGAAGTGACACTAGAAAGGCGGGCAACCAAATGAACTAAGCAGCAAAGAGTGGGTGCCATGCTAAGGCAAGGATTCACTTTTTGGGACTTTGTGACAGACAGTGTGTGCCAGCTCCTGCAAACTAGCTTGCAACCTACTATCCCCCTCGACTACAGTCCACCTCATGGGTCATGATCCACACTGGATCAGAATGTGAGGCCTGGCTAGATTTTAAGCAATGAACAGCTTTTGCCAAAACTAGTTTTTATGAGGAAGTTGAAGATATAATAGATAAAAATATAGAGTAGATGGGGAGGGACAGGTCAGTGGTAGAGCACTTGCCTGATATGCACATGGCCCTGGGCTCAATCCCCAGCACCAGGGGGAAAGCTCAAGTCATAAATTTCCATGGATACTATGAACTGAATTTGACATAATGTCTAAACATATATATTGAATCCTTGATCCTTAATATGATTGTATTCAGCTTGTAAGAAGAGAATAAAGGTTAAGTGAAGCTACAAATCTGATCAAAGAGAACTTTTAAGAGGGAAAAGAGAAGAGAGCTGTAGTCTGATGGGCATTTGGAAAGGCAGAGAATGATGGACGGGGCCCAGAGGCAGCTGAGGTAAGGCAGCTTCACCTGTGGGGTATGTAATTGTTGCTTTCTCTCTTTCCTGAAATGCTATTGGTTGACTCCTGAGTGAACCCTAGAATGGAAGCAGATGGAGGGCTTAGTTATGCTTGTGACTAAGCATGTGGCCCTCCCTTACTTTCATAAGACCGTGGTCATGTTGGTGCCTGAACATATGGTTCCCCTTTGCTGGGTGATTGTGCACGAGATCACGCTGACCATCCTGAATAAAGCTGGGTTGTTTCTGAGGTTCTTTGCTCACTGAGGAGGGGATCTCGGTGAGTCCTCTGAACTAACTTCACCAGGTCTCTCATCAATTCTTTTGGCTCTGCACAGAACATTACAGTAAGAGCACTCACTCTGTGTATGCCGAGAGGAAGATACAACTCAAAAGATCAAAGTCCGTAAGACAGGAAGGGAAGCCTTACCAAAGACAATCATCTTGGCACCTTGATCTTGGATTTTGTGTTAGCCAGCTTTCTGTCACTTTAAGAAAATACCTGAGATAACCAGTTGTACAGAGAAAAGGTTAATTCTGGCCCACAGTTTTGGAGGTTTCAATCCATGATTGGTGAATTCATTCACATTGAGCCTGTAGTGAACAACAATCATGATAAGAACACATGGTAAAGTGAAGTGGGATGCAAAAGAAAAAGGGGCTAGACCTCCTTGGGGGCATCTCACTGACCAACAATCCTCATAGCAGTCCCTCCCTGGAAACTAGCAGAACTCCCTTCAGTTCACTGTCTCCCAATAGCACCAAGCTAGAGATCAAGACTTTAACACATGGCCCTTGGCAAGGACGTTCCAGATCCAATCTATGGAAGACTTTCAGCCTCCCAGATTGTGAAAATAAAAGCATTTATGTTTAAGCTACCCACTCTTTGGTATTGTTACGGCAGTTTGGGGATATTTTCACGGTAAGCTGACTTTATCAAGTTTCTCAACCATAGAGTGGTCATAATCCCAGTACTTACTTTATATGAACAATCCATGCAGAGTTCTCTACACAGCACCTCATACATAGAGAGTTCAACACCTGCTTGCTGCAAATTATTGATAGAGGGGTAATTCTAAGCTCCTGAATGAACCACTGGAAAGTGGGAGAAAGGGAAAAGAGGGACAGTACGATAGAATGATGTGGGCATCCAGGCAGGCCTGGACCAGCCCACACCCACACCTTCCTACATCTTTTTCACTTTCCTGATGTCACTCTGCTGCTACAGTGTTAACCTTGTGTTCTTGGCCTACCCTCTTGGGCCTTCAGTTTGGTGGCAGCAGCCCTACACGGGGCAGCCTGAACCTAACTTTCATTCCTGTTGTGCCTTGCCTTCCTGGGCACAGGCAAAGAACTACCTTTACTCACACGGCATGGATGTGCTGGGTGCTGCAGGAATGATGGACTGTGGCCTTACCTCACAAGACTGACCACATGAGAAACTTTGAATGTCAGGCTTCTCATCTTGGAACAAGAAGTACTCTAGGCCCTGAGCTGCTGCTTGGCCCTCCCTTCAAAGGCAATGGGCCCTGGTGAGGTGGTTTCCTTCATAGCTGTGTGACTTCCTTCAAGATTGGTCAGAACTATCATCCTCAGGAAGTGCCAAACTCACTTTTGTGGACTTCTTTTCTCTCATCCTCTTTGCACATAGTAGGCTTGCTATTGTACTATGCAAGAATTTATTGTTTTCTACTGTCTCATTTTCCATAGTCAACATCAGTCCAAAAAAGGTTGACTGGAAAAGTGTAGAAATACTTCCTAAGTTTTACATAATTTCTATTATAGTATGTAATAATTTCTCTATTTTATTATCTACTATTTTAAATCTTTTATTGTGGCTAGTTTATAAATTAAATTTTATCATAGGTATGTATAGAGAAAGCATTTTCTGTAGGATTCTGTATTATCTGAGGTTTCAAGCATCCATGGGTATTCTTGGAACAAGGGGGAACTACTATACTAGGTTTGTGAATTCCCCAAGGCAAGAGACTTTCATTTGTCCTTAGATTTCTAAGATGCCACAAGATACTGTTATAGTTTAAATCTAAAATGTTGCCTGTCAAAGGTCAGTGAGGACTCGGGGCATAAGAGAACCTGTGCTATAATATCCTATAACTCAGTGGTTTCCCAAATTTTCTGTTAAAGGAGATTATGGAGCTACAAAGGAAAGGGACTGAAGATACATAGTTTGATAAGGAGAGTCACTTAAAGAAAAAACATTCTCTTGGCTTTCGGAGAGAGCAAACTGATCAAACAACAGCTGTGACTCATCCAGATGGCTGACACTGACTATAGTTCTACAAAGCACTGTGCATGGTTCCAACGTAAATCCTTAGTGGATTTAACTGACCTTGAGAGATACAAAAGTTATATGTTTTGTTATACAGGTCATGCTTAAACTTGCCCATAACCACACAGCAGAAAAGTTTAACCACAAGGCATAAAATGGAAAGCTTGTTTAGAATGCTGAGCTGTAAAAGGCTTAAATCAACAGCTTCCAACATTACCAGATTTACCAATAACCCCCTGCGATTATTAAACATTGGGTTATGTATACAACTACTTTCTCTTAGTTCAGTGAAAAGAAATTTGGTTGTACCAATAATGATTTGAAAAATTGTAACATCTATACCCTGTGCTCTGTATATCTAATAGTAGGACAACAACATGCATTGTATCAAATATTGAAATGTACTACTAAGGTGTTTTGAAACTGTCACACTATTATACATTGCTATTTCTTATTAAAAGTAGTAAAAATAAAAAAATAAAATGTTCCCTGTCTCATATTTGGAGGTGAGGCCTGGTTGGAAGGGGCAGGTTACTGTGGGCAGGATGAGGAAGGGTGTATTCTTCTTCTACTGTTTAATTTATTTTTTATATATTTTATTTTATTAGCACATGCTTGCAGTATCAGATATTTACAGATATTTACTTCTGGGTGGGTGCATGTACTTAGTATGATTTTTTAAATTCCCTTTTCTTCCCCACCCATGTCCCGCCCTCCTCTTCTGGGTCCCCTTTACTCATTTTCATGATTATTGTTACCATTTTTATTCATGTTTGCAATATTGACTACCCTCATTGTGATTCAGTGACTACATGTACCTGACACACCTTAAATATCTTTATGTCCCTTTCCTTTTTCCCCCTTTTCCCTATTCTTAGTCTTTCAGTCTCTTTCCTTTGTAAAAGAGCTCTGCGTTTCCTTTTATCAGTCTTTTAGTTTGCTCTTTGTTTACATATGGATAACCAAATGAGAAAAACTATACAGTACTTAAGCTTGTGTGTCTGATTTATTGACATAAACTTGTATTCAAGATGTATCCATTTTCCTACAAATTATCTCAAACTTATCTTTCTTTATGGCTTAGTGTTCTTCCATTTTGTATGTGTATTTTCTTATCCATCCATCTGTTGATGGATATATTAGCTATTTCCAAAGTTTAGCTGTTACAAATTGGACTACTATAAACATTGGTACATGTATCCCTATAATGTGATATCTTCAGCTCTCTTAAGTAAAATACATGGAATAAGTGGAATTTCTATTTTGGTTTTTTTGAGAGATCTCCAAACTGATTTCCATAAGATTATACTAGTTTACATTCCTACCAACAATATAGAAATTTTTTTTATTTTTCCACAAAAATCCCTGCCAAGAATTGTTATTATTTGATTTCTTGATGACAGTAATCCTTTCTGGCATAAGGTGAAATCTCAGTCTTATTTTAATTTGCACTTCTCTAATGACAAGAGATGTACTTCTTCTGCAAAATATCTATTTATTTTCAATTGTACACCTTTTGTTTGGGGTTTTACTTTGAGGGTTCTAGCATTTTTTAGCTCTATATATATCCTAAATATGAGCTTTTTTATCTGAGGGATAGCTGGCACAATTTTTCCCATTCTGTAAGTTCTTTCTTCATTCCATTGATCATTTCCCTTGCTGAGCAGTTTTACATTCTTATATAATCCCATTGGTTGATGCTTGCTGTTATTTCTTGTATAATTGGAGTTCCGTTCAAAAAATCCTTGCCTACATCAATGACTTCAAGAGGTTTAACTATTTTATTTTCCAGTAGGTTAAGTGTTTCCATTTTAATATTTAGTTAAGCCTATAGTGTGAAATGTGGGCCCAGCATCCATCTTTTGCTTATAGTTTTCCTAGCACCACTTGTTAGATAAATTGTCTTCCCTCCAACAGGTTTTTGGCTCCGTTATTAAAGATCAAACAGTTAAATATGTGTGGGATTGTTTCTGCGTCCTATATTTTGTCCCACTGAATCACTTTTCTGTTTTTGTGACGATATTATTCCACTTTTATTACTGTAGCGTTGTGTAGTATGACTTGAATTCAGTTATGGTGATGATGTTTGCTTCATCCTTGTTTCCCAGGACTGCTTCTGTTATTCTGAGTTTCTTCTAGACCTACATGAATTTTAGGATTGCTTTCTATAGTTCTGCGAAGAATGTTGTTGGTACTTTGATTGGGATTGTGTTGAGTCTATGCATCACTTTCAAGAAGATGGCCATTTTGACAATACTGATTTTGTCTGTCAGGAATAGGATATATCTTTCCATTTCCTTCCCATCTCCTCTTTTTGAATACTGTATATATGTTATACTACATTGTTAGTAGCAGTCTAAAGTGCGGAAGTAGAAGGGAAGGAAAGATATGGAAGCCTGGGTATAAGAGAAGTATTGAGTCAATAGAGGAGGTAGATAGATAAATAATAGTAAATAAATAATATTTGGTAAAAGAAGTAATTAAAATGGAAAGGTAGAATATAGTTAAATGGAAAGCAAGAATTTAAGGATTAAGTGATAGAGAGCTAGGAGAAAAATTAGGAAATATGATAGGGACAAAACTATGCACTTGCACACAAATGATGGTTAAGATAATGGTCCTAAAATTCTCCAGCATGTTTTTGAAACTATCAGGTAATTGGTAGAATTTAGACCCTGACTTACTATATATACTGATATTTGTAAACTACTACACTGAGGATAGCAATGTGTAATACTAAAATCATGATTGGAATACCTATCATTCTGGCCTTCTAATTATGCCCTGATTCTAATGTCATATTGATTATTTCTATACTCTCTCTCTAGTAAATGTTTTCTGAAAAGTGAAAAGAAAGGAAGGAAGGAAGGAAGGAAGGAAGAAAGAAAGAAAGAAAGAAAGAAAGAGGTGATAGAATATGAGACAAGAAAAAGGTTACGGAAGTGTAATGCTACAATTTTGTAAATGATTAAGTTCAAAACTATTTGTGTACCAATGTATATTTGTTCTTTTTTCTTTTAATATTCTATAGGGGTTTTAAAGTTTAGAATATCAACAATTGATGGAAAATACCTGTTTCATGTTATGTCTAAGGTATTTGATATTTCAGAAAGAGAGTAATGTTAAGCTCAAGAGCCTAAATTATAGGGAATAATATTAAGCTTTTCTTCTGGATGGTTAACAACTTAAGTTAGCAATACAAACAATTAGAGAAAAATAATAGATACAAGTATAACCAATATTTTGGCTCTGGCCCTTCAAGGCCAGTGAGAATACAGGACATAAAATAACCTGTACTATAACAGCATATAACTCAGTGGAGTCCCAAATTTCCTGTTCAAGATTATGGGGCCATAGAGGAAAGTAGTCAATGATATACAGTGTGCCTAAGGAGAGTCACCTAAAGAGAAAACATTCTCTCAGGCTTCCACAGAGAGCAAATTGATCAAGCAATAGCCATGATTTATCAAGATGGCTGACACTGTCGAAAGTTTTGCAAATCGCTGTACATGCTTTCAGG
Source organism: Myocastor coypus (assembly GCA_004027025.1). Classification (NCBI taxonomy): domain Eukaryota; kingdom Metazoa; phylum Chordata; class Mammalia; order Rodentia; family Myocastoridae; genus Myocastor; species Myocastor coypus. The sequence continues at coordinate 11,141 of PVJA010006515.1, forward strand.
GTAAACCTTGAGGTGACCTGACTGACCTCGTCAAATACAAAAGTTACATATTTTTTGCAACATAGGTCTTGCTTTATCTTGGTCTTAACCATCCAGCAGAAAAGTCTAACCATGAGGCATAAAAAGGAAAACCATGTTAATATGCTTAGTTGTAAAGGCTCAAGTCAATAGTCCCTGATAATGCTAGATGAGCTAATAATCCAGTACTGTTATGGACTCTTTGTCTAAATATATAGCTATGATGTTCTCTTTGTGCAATGAAAAGAAAGATCTGTACTAATGATGTTTAGACAAGAAATCATATCTACATCTTGCACTCTGAAGAACTATGATGAAGACAGCATTATGCAATGTATTAAGTATTATAAAAATAATAAGTCATAATAAAAATAAATTTTAACAAAACTTAATATCCTTGAAACTCAAAAAAATATTTAGCAAAAAAAAATTTAGATAGGTGGCCAAGTTCTGTTATGTCTATTAGAGTTGGATTGAAGGGTTAGTGATGAGGATTATCCTGTCAGTCAGCAAAGGCATTTGTGGGGATAAGGGCAGGATGTATGAGGAGGAATGTGTAATTTGGGACTGAGGAAAGACGTGAGGTTGCAAATATAGACTAGCCCTATATTTGCACTCCTGTAAGATGGAGAGCAGGCAAGGGAAGACAAGAGACCATTTAAGATAGAGAAATGCAACAAACAAACCAATAAATAAAATGGAATGTAGAGGATAGAAAGTTAATGTAAGAAAAGATGAGAATAACTGAGAAAACAGAACATGAGAAAAAGTTCAAAGCAAAAAAAATTAAAAGTGAGAGAAATAATAAAAATATAAGAAAATAGTATTACCCTAGAGAGAGAGAGAGCAAATACAGAGAAAAGGAGAGAAAGTTAATTGTCCCTCCCACATACAAAAAAAATAAGGCAGAGAACTAGATAAGACACTTGAACAAGAGCACGTACTTGCAATTCCCGTGTGACCACTCTGCCCTAAAGCCTATCTACATAGTTCTCCTTGTGTGACTGCAGGTAGCCTCATGGATTCCCTGTCTTTCTCCTTGTACTCAAATCTTTTAAGACCCAGTGTCAAGAATACTCCTGTCACCCAGCAGGCAGAATCTGATACATTATCCTGACTTGGCTGGGAAACGCTACACCCAAACTCCTGTCTGACCAGAGCTAGAGGTGGGCAGGCATCCATTGCCTAAGTGAGTACTGGGGAAGATTCTACAGAGATTCACCATTCCTCACTATTTAAAGGTGGATGATGAGGCAAAGAGGCCTATATACACTGCAACTGTTAGCAGGTGCTGATAAGGAGAAGATGTTGGAACATGCAGGGTCTGTCCCAGGAGTCTAGCCTCTTCAGTGTTCATTTGTACCCTTAGGCTATTAGGGATAGGCTCCTGATGTCTGCTCCCTGGAGGATGAAATCAGAGGACAGTGTAGATCAGTGGTAGCAGTAGCAATTCCCCTTTTAACTATCCAAAGACTTGGCTTGATAAACATGTACCATCTTCCAGATTAATGTTCTATGTCAGGGTGCAAGTCCCTCCCCCACTTCAGAATCTTTAATGAATCTTCTCTGAGTACTCTGACACAACCCCTCCCTGAGTAAGACATATTGGATCCCCCCTGGGAATGTTGTATTCTCATCCCAGGGCCTTCCTGTCTTTTTCTGCGTCCTGGTCATCATGTGGTAGACAACATTCCCTTGCTACTGTGTTCTTCTATGCTGTTTCCATCTTGGAATCAGCTGGCAAGGACTGAATCCACCCAAACTGTGAGCCAAAATACACATCTCTTTTTAAATTGTAGGTGTTGGGCATTTTGTCCCAGTGAGCAAAAAAGTGACTAATATACCCCCAAATGTCCATGTGTTTAAGTCTTGGTAGCTAGCCTGTGACACTTTTGGAAGGATAAAACTTTTCTGAGGCATGGGCTCACTGAAAAGGAGTTAGTCCCTGGGGCCATACTTTTAAAAGAGATATTGTGATTCCTTTGGGATGATATTTTTTCACCCTTTGCTTCCTGGTCACCATAAGGTAAGTAGCTTTGTTGTACATGTGCTCCCCACCATAGTGTGCTGCCTCATCACGGGTCTAAAGGGATGGAGCCCGTGGTGGCACATGCCTGTAATCCCAGCACTCGAGAGGCTGAGGCAGGAGGATCGGTGCAAGTTTGAGAACAGCCTGGGCTACAAAAGTGAGCTCAAGGCCAGCCTGAACTGCATAGCAAGACCTTGCCTCAAAAGGACAAAATAAAATAAAATAAAATAAAATAAAGGGATGGAGCTAAGTGACTAAGGACTGAAACCATAGCTCCTTTCCTCTTTTAAGTTGTTCATCTCAGATATTTTGTTACAGTAATGGAAAGTTGGCTCTTACAGATATGCACCAGACCCTTGCTTTAGGATGGACAGCATGGATAGAGTAAGCAAGCAAATGAAAGGGAGATGGAGGCAAAGACAGAGGGTAATAACACCCCTGAAACAGCCTTGAGACAAGTATTTAAGTGTAGTAGTTTTCCTGGGAGATGACACCGATTAAAGAATGAAGTAGAAGACAAAGAAAGAAAGACTGCCAATAGCATTTCATATTTAAGGAAGTGTCACTGTAGATTCCTGGAGCTCAGTCCTTCTGGGAGCCTCAGAGATATCTTAGCTGCAGGAGGAGAGCAATAATATTTAAATATCTTCAGGCAAGGGCTGCTTCCAGAGGACATGTATATTCTTTTCATAGAGGAAGTACTAACAGTCACTCCACTAAGGAGTGACCTAAGGCTACCCTGCCTGCAGTAGATAAGCAGGAATTCAAGCTCTGTCTTGAGTCTAAAGACATTACTTTCTCTGACACTGAGTTTCCTCCCCAGAACAAAGTAATTAGAGAATAAAAGAATTGATGAATATGCATTTAAGGTTAATCCAGTTCCAATAATCCAGTAGGACTGGGTGTAACTCACTAGTGCAGCACATATTTAGCATGCATAAGGCCCTAGTTGTAAGCCTCAGCGCCCACCAACAAAAAAAATGACTGCTACATGAATTATATATTCTTTGATATTAAATTTATAATATACAATTTACATACAAACCAGTAAATACCAAGGAATGCTGGTTTCTGATGATTCCAAAGACATCGCAAGGGCCCTTGGGGCTGCTTCTTGGTGTCCCCCACTTAGCATCCTAGATAACCTTGAGCATAGGATCAGCCACACAGCCCGTCCAGCTAGAATGTAACTCTCATACACAAGGGAAAGTGTTTTTCATCACCATTCATCTGCCAGCTCAGTGGATCCTCCCCAGCCTTAGTATATTCTGGCTAAGAGCCACCAGGAAGGAAGACCACACTATCATTAGGTAGCACCTTGTAATTGCTCATGAAGATGAACACAAATTTCAGGACTTAATAATGATAATACCTTGTATTTTACTTGGACTTTATGTTTACTTTTATTTTATTTTTGTCTTTTTAAGACAGGGTCTTGCTATGCAGCTCAGGTGAGACTTAAACTCACTTGATAGCCTAGGATAGTCTCAAACTTGCAACAATCCTCTTGACTCAGCCTCCTAAGTGCTGGAATTACAGGCACACACCACCATGCCTGGCTCATTTACTTGAACTAAAAGTATGCTCATACTCACAACATTGCATCATCATGATGACAGGCCCGGAAAGCAGGCAAAACATGCCTTATGATTGCTCTTTTCAGATGAAAAATCAGGCTCATCCTGCAGTGTTAGACAGACTAGGTACACCCCAACTTAATTAGAAATCTGCCCCCCCCCCAAGGCCTAGACATCTCCACTCTCAAATTACCTAAAGGCAATAGCCACAAAAGGACTTACGGCAGCCCTCTCCAGTGTGGATTCTGCAGTAGCTTTGGCAGAGTGGCTGGTTTCCTCTGGAGGAAGGCAGGAATGTCAGGAGCAACTGGTCCAGCCTCTAGGATTGAGCAGAGCCCCACTCCAGCTCATGTGCCCCCAGCTTTCTTGCTCCTCTGGGCCTAGCTTTGCTGTACTCCTCAGGGACAGCTGGCAGCTCCCCTCAGCACCTGATCTGGAGGCCTTAGGAAACTGACCATGACACTAAAGATAGGTTTAGCTGACTGCCTGCTGAGAAGGAGCTGGCACAGGAGAAAAGATCTGAAGCCAGACAATTTCCAAGGTGTGTGAAAAAGCTGAAGGCCAATCAGCTCCCTCACAGGATCCTTCTGTCCAGTGCCCTGTATAGGGCCCAGAGGCCTGGATTATGTCACAGTTGGAGGATAGCAGTATGTGAAGAAGACAAAGCAAATGTCACTACAAGGCTACAGAACTTGGGGCACATACATTAAATCTTTTGTGGAATATATCAATCTTTATATAAAAATAATGAGCTAGAATTAGATCCCTAGAAGATTTACTAAAAGTTACTTTTATAAAGTGATAGAGATGGAATCCAGGAACTCATGTATGCTGGGAAGTACTCTAACACTGAGATATACCTCATCCCTGTTAAAGCTTCTAACTCATAGTAAAAGATACATAGTGAAAAGGTAGAGAATATAAATTTTAAAATGTGTATCTTTCTCTTGCTGAAAATGAAACTCCAGCTGTCTGAATCACCTCATTTGCCAAGGACATTAAAATTCTATGCTTGGAAGAATTTGAAATCTTTGAGATGCTGGGCATGGTGGCTCACGCCTGTAATCCCAGCACTCGGGAGGCTGAGGCAGGAGGATTGGTGTGAGTTCGAGACCAGCCTGCGCTACAAAAGTGAGCTCAAGGCCAGCCTCAACTGCATAGCAAGACCTTGTCTCAAAAAGACAAAAAAAAAAAAAAAAAAAAAAAAAAAAAAAAAAAAAAAGAAATCTTTGAGATGATAAACTGGGGAGATGACCTTGGTGGTATTTAAGGATATCAGGACTGCATATATAAGAATGACTAAGACCTGGGCATGGTGTCACATGGCTATAACCCCAGCACTCATTAGGGCAGGAAGATCAACACAAGTTCAAGGCCAGCCTGGGCCACATAATGAAACCAAGATCAACCTAATCTACATAGCAAGACCCTGTCTCAAAAAAAAAAAAAAAAATCTGAACAAACAAACAAAACTGGTTAATGTAGGGCCAAGGATATAGCTCAGTACAGTAAGAGCCTGCACAACAAATGTAAGGTCCTGAGTTTGATCTCTGGTACTGGAAAAAAGAAAAAAAAAAGTTAGTACAGTCCATTTCATGTTAAGTATATTTCACCACTATTTGTTTTTTGTGGTGCTGGGAATTAGACCCAGGGCCCTATGTGTAGGCAAGTGTTCCAGCACTGAGCTACACTTACAGCAGAGTCGGTAGTTTTGTTAATAACCTCACTCCTGATTGCATCTCAGTACCACCTTGCCTTGGACTCTAATTCACTTGTTGGTGCATGTATGTGTGATGTGTGATGTGTGGTGTGTGGTGTGTATTGTGTGTGTGTACACTTTTGTTCGCTTTTAAGAGATGGAGTCTCACTAAGTTGCTAGGCTGGCCCAGAGCTTCTAAGCTTCAGCAATACTTCTGCCCCAGTCTCCTGCAAAGAGAGCTACAGGAACATGCTACTGTGTCTGGCTTTTGTATTTTATTTTTAAACTACCCTAAACCCTTCGCTTTACATGAAGTATGAATATATTTTAAAAATCACAAAGTCAGTGATAAAATTACCTGCCATATTGACAGTTGGATAATAAGTCACATCTGGAAGAGATGCATGTCCATGATGATGGGGAGTCAGGGTTCCTCCCTGCCATGTGTGCTGAGCCTGCTTACAGCCAGACCTGGAAATAGTGTGAGCCTCTTCTGCAGGATATGTGTCAGAAGGTTCACTGATCATGTCCACCTTCGTTGTGTTGACTGGAACTTGTTTTCATGGTTATTATTCAGCTGTAAATGAGACTTGGAAATTCTTTTTCCTGGGCAGCTATGTGCCCTGGTAAAATGTAAGTTCCTGTAACTTAAGCAGGGCAGGGGGCATAACTACCATTCCTCATAGTCTCCATGGGATTCTTGAAAGAGGAAGCAATTAGAAAGCTAAAAGTATAGTTTGTGCATCTAAATAGGAGATCCCAGGACAACTGCAGGGGGTGCCCTGGATAAGACCAATATTTGTTCATCTGTTTTGGGAAGCTCCTTCTCAGCCCTGGTGGACTTTGAATGAATTTGCATGGAGGCTTTGCTTAGTCTTCTGTCATGAAGGGACGTTTATAGGGAAGCTGGTCCCACAGGGATGCTGGCAGGCTGCCACCTCTGTTTGGGAAGAGGATGATAGGACTAGACCAGGGCCTAGGGAAGCCTGCATTCCTTGGACTTCAGTTCTGGAGTATCTGAGGCCCAACAAACAGATCCTAGGAAAGGAACAAGAGAGGTGTAGGAGTTCTAGGCTAAAGCAAGCCCATTTCTCCAGGGTCTGGAAAACCCTTCCTTCCAGCAAGGAAGCCATCTCTACCATCAGCCATCCCAGTAGATCTCAGTTCTGAGGTAGCAAAAAGCCTGAAGGGTTCATTTATTCCCTCTGTGGATCGCAACAACTGAGACTGCACAACTCAGGGATCTTCAGAGAGGCGATCTAGCCCTGCTCTGTGAAAGGTGGGAAATGGGTCCTGCAATGCCTCCTGTAGGGCCTGGCATGGGTCTGAATTGTGTAGTCACACAGAATGGAAATTGTCATTTTTCACTGCCCTTTAAGAAGGTCTGTGAAGCTGGGCAAAGTGAAGCATGCTTGTAATTCTGGCATATTGTGAGCTAAGCTAGGAGAATCTGACAATTTCCATTGTGGTTACTCAGAGTCCCAAAACCCAAACCTCTGCCAAGCCCTATGGGGAACATTGCTTTGTTTCAACACCTGCTGTGTGGAGGCCAGAGTGACCACATGCGTATCCTTCCGTGTGTCCACATGCTGTCTGCCTCTTCAAGTACAAGCAACATAGCTTGTGCTGAGGGCTCAAGACTACACGGCTCGCAGAACACTCTGGACACAGAGTGGAGAGACGGAGATTGTCTCTACTCAGAACCTTTATTTTCCCGGCAGGCCACTCTTCTCTATCAAGGCAGCTTCTGATTGTTTGTAGTGTGTCCCAAATGGTGCAGACAGGGGAACAGACAGGGGGACTTTAATGGCTGCTAGATGTGAGTGTGAGGGACTATGCACCCCAGTTTGGGGGCATCTTTGACTGCCCTAAGGAGGCAGGTCAAAGTTGTCTAGGACGGGGACTTGGTCTTCCTTCTTGCACATTGCCTTCTTCAGTACTCAAAAGTCACTGTCTTGATCCGCAGGTACTCATTCAGGGCCGCCTCTCCTGTAAGACAAATGGCGCAACACGCTGTTCTAGGTGCAGCTATCTCATGGGGTCCCAAGAGCAACCACATGGGGTGACCCCGGCTCGTTCCTCTCGAAGGTGAGAACGTGATGCCTTGGTATATGGTGGCCAAGACCCGAGTGCAAGTATGGATGTAACCCAGTTTGGTAGAACCTACGCTGGCCCCTGATCCACTGTGCTAGGGGAAGGCAGGAGAAGGAAGCTGAAAGAGATTGCCTTCGTGTTTCCTGGTGGGCCACCTCCAAAGAGAGGCCTTGCATGGCTCCTGAGGACTCTGAAACTTGGCAGTACTTCATAGTTGGTATGCCTCCACCCCAAGACAGTGTGTGTGGGCCTGGCTGCCTACGAACACCCCATCAGTTGCAGCTGCCCCCAGGAGTGGTGCTCCACCAAATGCTGCAGCTGCCGCATCTCTGTGTCCTTGGCCCACCCTAAGGTGGCTGCTCAAACTATTTCATTTGGGAGCATCTCATAGGGCCTGCAGGTCCTCTCTATGCAGGACACAGAACAGGAAAAGAGTGGAGGATCAGAGGGAAAAAAGTCCAATGTGACCATGATCATTTCCTTGGGCCTTGGAACCCACAGCCATGCCTGGATGGTGATGGGCCTTGTGGATTCTCAGGGTGGGCACCAGGAAAGTGTCATGGAAGAGGGCAGAGGAGGCAGCCAACAAGGACGGTGGGCATGCCTGGCCTGTGTGTGTGTGCCTCTGGCACAGAAGAGTGTGCTCGTGTGTCAGGCTTACAGAGAGAAGTTAAGGCACCCAGTGTCCCCAGGGGGCTTGAAAGATGGAAAGATTATAAAGAGCACCCTTGGACTCCAGCCTCGGTTTGATCCTTCCTGCAGTCCCTGGGCAGACACAGGAATCTGAGGAGAGAAGCCATGGCTGCATAGAGACAGCATGTGGCTTTCTCCAGATCTTGCCAACCTTGCCCATTGAGCTAGTCCAGTTCCCAGCTATCAGCTTCCAGAGCAGCAGGAGGGAGAGAGCAGGGCAAGCAGCCCAGGGAAAGAGGCATGCTGGGACCAAGCTCACTCACCCCAGTAGGCAGGGCACACGCTCAGCCTGCATGAGGCTGGAGCCTGCCGCCTCCTTGGTGATGTCATCCCTATACTGGGAGGCTAAGCCCTGAGCCCCTGACCATGGCCTCCAGGGCAAGCAAATGAGGGCACAGCCTGCCTCTCAGGCCTCTCGCCCTGCCTGCCTTTACCCGCACTGACCACTCAGGCTTCTGCAATTCCAAGACCAGAATTGCTTTCCTCTGCTTTAAACATGTCCAGATTTATGGCTCACTCCACCTTGTCATGCAGGTCCTGAAGCAGTGTCACCTGTACAGAGAGGACCCTTTCTCTGACTAGAGTCTCTCCCAGATTGTTTCCTGCTCTCTTCCTAGCACTCTTACCTCCTGCAAGATCTCATTCACTAATGTAATTATTACTGTCCATATACAGTAAGAAATGACCACCTGATAGTTATGCTATTCATGGTGACACCCAGCACTTGGGACAAGCCTGGAACTCAGGAACAGAAGTTTGTTGAGATAGGGTTAGCCAAATAGCTCAGTGGATTAAAGCACCTGCAAGCAGGCACAGAGTCCAGGGGTGTGATCCCCAGGTCTGCATGCCAGCACCGCCCCCAGGATGCACTGAGCTGACAACTGAGACTGAGTATGGTGACATGCACCTGCAATCCTAGCTCTTGGGAGGCTATAAACAGGCAGATCACTATGAGCCCAATGTAGCAGTGAGACCCTGAACACCCTGTAGACCCTTCCCTAAAAAAAAAAAAAAAAAGTTTGTTGAATAAATAAAAGCAACCCTGTGGGCAGGATTAGGTTACCCAAATCTTTGCCAAATCCAGATTGCTTGAATCCTCCAAAGGGAGCAGCTACATCAGTCTTGTTGTAGGTGTTGACAAACACAGTGCCAGCTTCAAGCTTGTCACTGACATACAGGGCCTTGTTTATATCCCTGGTGAAGACTCCGGAGGCAAGGCCAAATTCTGTGGCATTGGCCCGAGACAGCACTGCGTCCACATCTCTGTGGAGACAATCCAACAACTCACTCAGGGGGCCCTCAGACCCGGCCACAAGCTGAAGAAAGGCCAGCATCTCTTCTTCCAGAACTGACCCAGGCCCGCCCCAACCATTTTGCTTCACAAGACCTAAATAGGAGAAAAAGTGCTAGGTCTGAAGCAGGTCTGAGGAGACAGGGCAGGACAGAGAAGGACAGAGAGTGACATGAGGAGAGAGCTGGGTGTAGTGACACACACTTGCAGTCTCAGCTGCTCAGGAGACTGAGGTTTACTTGAGCCCAGATTCCAAGATCAGTCTGGGCAGCACGGCAAGTCCTCATCTTAAAAATGAAAGAAGGGAGGGAGGGAAGTTGAGAGGAAAGAGAAGGAAGTGAAGGGAAAGGTGAAGGAGGTGGGCAAGCTGGGGCAGGCTTGCTGAGTGGGCCTGCCCTTCCTGGGGTCACTGGGACAGTCCTTCATTCTATAGGTACAGGTCCCGCTACACATGCCAAAGGTGAGCCCTCAGGCTGGGCGTCCACCAGACAGCAGAGGTCAAAGGCCTGTTGACTCTTTGTAGATGGCGCCGTCTCTTACTCTAATAAGAAATCAGTCTATACTGATACTTTCAGTAGTTTGTTTTGACAGTTTGGTAGCAAAAGTTGAGGATGAGGTACTATTTTGCATATTCTGGTTGGCAGCCTGGACAACCACAGCCAAAGGAAGAGCCAGGGATGGCAAAGGTTGTTTGAACTGCTACGGTGCCTTCCACTGCAAATGATGCCTGTTCCTTTCCTCTAGCCCTGATAGGCACTCAACGGGTAGGATGTGGTGGGAGAGATGCTCAGAGGGTTTTGAGGGCATATGGTGAGGAGCCTTGCAATCTCTAACTGGCCTCTGCGAGGAGTGGGTGTCAGATCGCGAAGGTCTTGAGTCAAGGTGGCATAGTCACCCAGAAGTGGCCTAGGGCAGTGGAGTGCCCATCTGTCCAACCTTGACCAAACTGCACACTCACAGGTGAGTTGATTACTGCTGTTATTCTCAGCCAATCAGTTTGGGGGTGACTTAGTATGGGGCACTATGCCACCAGAACAGAAGCAAAGAGACACATTCAGAGAGACACTCAGGGAGAGGAGAGGCACGACAGAAGGAAAGTGAATTGCGCTCAAAGTGCACCTGGAAGCTTTCCTCATGACTGGAGGTTCCTTGCAGGGAATCGGGCCCCTAACCGAGTAAAGCAGTCTCCACAAGCCGCACAGGCTGCGTCCCTAGATTGCTCCTGCCCGAGTTCTCTTGGATGCCTGTGGACCACCTTCTGAAGCACATGCAAAATCCCCAGCAATGCACAGAAGAGAATCAGCCCCTTGGGAAATATAAGCAGCGTTCCTACCCGTCAGCAAACCGAGAGATGATCATGATGGGTCCGAAGGACTCTTCCTTGGCGATGAACATGTGGTCCTCCACATCCGTGAAAACGGTTGGCTCAAAGAAGAAACCTGCAAGAGAGACAAGCTTATGGCATACGGGGGGCACAGCGCCCAAATGTTCCAGTCTCCATACCTGTGGCCAGGGCCATGCAGATGCCCCACCCCCAAAATGAGATGTCTTGGACCTATATGACGATGCCAACATCTGTGAATGACTTTCCTACCCCAGTTACATTATGTGATCCTCACATCGCTTTACTAAATGCAGCATATGACTCTATTTTTGTACATTTATAAATTATGTTTTAATATGAACTACAATTTATACTTATGAATTATATACAAATGCCTAATGGCTTACGGTGAATAGCAAGCATTCACTCAATAATCCTACGCTGCTGGCTACCAGGCATCAGAGCTCTGGGCTGCATGGAGACAGTGTAGGCCACTTCCTCATTCACCCTTCCCCACCCATTCTGTATTCGAGATTGCTCTGGGTCTTAATAAGCAGATGGCAGGCCAAGCCTCCCTTGTCTTCTGCCTTCCCTGTTGAGTGTGGTAAGAAGGAGGCAGCCCCAGTCCCATGCTGTGTTCTTTCTTTTGTTTCAGCAATTCTCTACTTTCCATGAATCACTTCTGGCTGGGTGGTGGAGGTGGGAGCTCCATCTTGCTACTGGTTTCTGGGCACTATACTGTCTCTTGCCTGCTCTGTGAACAGTGCCTTCATTATACTTTCTTCCACAGACCCACAAACCCTGCATTGCATGCCCTGCTAGACCCCCCAGTGATGTTGTTCCTGGCTTCAAGACTTTCTGCCTGGTAGCACAGGGAGCTCAAGAAACATTTGGGTGCAGTCAGAAAATGCGAATGTGCGAATGTGCCACTGCAGGAGCATGGGTCGCCTTTGCAGTGCCTGAACACTGGAGAGAGACTACGGGGCCTTGGCCACTATGCAAGTAAAGGGCTGGTTGGGGCTATGAGCTCAGGAGACTGCTGTGATGGTTCCCCTGAGACAAGATGCAGCGCACCAGTGCAGAGGGGCAGAGATGCAGAAGCAAGGTTCAGGGAAACACCCACACTTAGCAGAACCAGGAGCTAAGTTAAAACAGAAAGTCATGAAATGAGATGAGGCTAGGCTTTTCTTTCCTGCCCTCTCCAAGCCATCAGTTAACATGTTCAAGCCATGCATTGGCTGCCTTGGTTTCCCACGTGAGCTGGGAGTGCTCTGACTGACCTGGCCGAGGGACTTGATTTCCACCACAGACCAGTGTCGCCCCCTCTTTCACACCACGCTGGCAATATTCCAACAGCTTCGTGAGGTGGGCTTGGTGGTTCTGTGGTCCGTGGTTCGTGTCTCTGTCAAGAGGATTGCCAATTTTCATTTTCTTCACCTCTTCCACCTGCAGAAGGCACTTCAGTCAGGTGTAGCTCAGGTGCCACCCATTTCTGACAGTAACATCATCTGATCCACCTCCCATATTTGCATACTTGCAGTCCCTACAGGTCCCTGGAGACACCATGTATTCCAATTCTTAAGGTTTTTCAATTCTGGTTCCAAACCTATATTCTATGCTACAACCCCAAATGTCTCCTTTGCAGAAAGGTATGAAAGTCCCTGGGAAGGCCCAAGTCCAATGGTGGTGGGGTAGAGGTGTCCAGGGGTGAGGTAAGCAAAAGAGAGAAGCAGGTGTCTGTGGCCATGGGTACAGCACTGGTGTGGCCGATATTTGTTCTGCCTCTAGCTACATGGACCTTCAGAAACTATCTGTTCAGACTCCAGGATGTGAGGTGGATGGGAATTTGTGGGCCTCACGGCAATAGCCTATGTCAGAGTAGGACAGACAATACTGCTCACACTTTTCCCTGTTCAAAATACATCTTTACTCTTCTTCCTCCACGAAGCCTTTCCTACTGCCTCAGCCAGATAACTGTGAGTCTAGCTTGTTCACCTCACTCCATTCACATCACATCATGGTAGAAAAGGCTGACCTCCTTCTCTATCTCTTCTTCCTTTTTGCCTTTCCTTCTCCCTTCCCTACTCTTCTTCCTCTCCTTCTTTCCCTTTCCTCCAACGTTAAGTCCACCTTAGCCCCTTGAAAGCTCTGTACAGTAAGAGGCCCTGATTAGATGCAGGTGGAGCTCAAACAACCAGGAGGGATCTTTCACTACTCTGATTGTCCTGGAAAGGGTCTCTGTCCAACCACCAGCCCTTCCACCCCTTTATTTCCAGCTCTCTGGTGAGCCCCAGTCTCTCCTGACACCAAGAACAGCCCTGCTAGGTGTCCTGAATGTTGATCTCACATCCTATATATGGGATGCATTATATTTTGAACATGACTTATTCACCCACCCCAAATTCATGCAGAATTTTCATTTCCACATTTTTAAAGTATTAATTATAATCCCAGCACCTGGAAGATGGAGGAAGGAGGATCTGCTGTGAGTTGGAGGCCAGAATGAGTTGCAGCATAGAATATAGGTTTGGAACCAGGTTTGGAACCTGGGCTATAAAGTGAGTTCGAGGCCAGCCTAAACTAGGCCCTGAGCTTCATTCCATAACCATGTGTTCACATACGTGTGCATGCCCCATCCCCCATACCTCCAACCCCATATGATATTTCTACCATGGTTCAAGACCCATTCATCCAGAGGTGAGCCTCCACCCTATTCTTCTGGTTTTTCTAAATGAACTGACAAGTCCAACAGGAGATGGTGTTCAGTTCGTTCAGCATCTGTGCCATCCCTAGCAGGGGAGGCAGCTATTCATTATTTTGGATAACCTGGCACCAGGACCCAAGCTTGGCTGATTGAGTTCAGGGGTGCTCCTGTGTGGAGTACTTTGTGCTCCCAGGTTTTTGGTGGAGGATCAGGTCAAAGATGGACTGGACCTGGGGCGATGTCCTTGCTCTGTTCTCTTGTTGACTTCTCCTGGACCTTTTGATTTTCCAGACTTCACCCGAGGTTTATACTTAGCAAACCACACACATCTGATTCTTATCCCAGGCTATACATCCAGGAGCCCATCTACAACAGATCCTCATCTTGCTCTTGGTCTAATAATGCTGGGAATGGAACCTAGGGCCATGTATATGTTAGGCAAGAGCTCTACCACTGAGCCACACCCCTGGTCTCTAGGCTCTTTCTGTTCATATCAATTTGAACAATGGGGTTCCTGTTTCTTGATGAACTCATGGAAACTAGTGAAGACTCAGACCCCTACATGTTTCCTGACCCAGGTGGATGTTGCCCCATCAGAGAAGGACCTAGCTCCACCTCACTCATCTATATTTCTCCTCCTCTGACCCCCTCTAGCTCCCTTGGCTATGATCCCATTGAACTGGGAGTTCTGAGACCTTAGGGTAATACTTACCACCTTCTGCACGAACTGGTCATGGATGGAGTTCTCTACAAAGAGCCTCCCTGCTGCAATGCAGTTCTCCCCTTTGTTAAAGAAGACAGAGCTCATCCCCTTCAGAGAATGGACAAAAATGTTGAGTTAAAAACTTCCAGGGCTCCTGCCCTAGCTCCCTACCAGAGTTGTCACCTATCTAGTGGGAAGAGGAGCTGTGCCTGTACTCTTCCTGCAGGCCAGATTCAGATAGTACTGGGCCCAGGTGTCCCATTCAATCCTTAGCCTATAGAGGAGGGGCAAGTGATGGCATGTGGGAAGTGGGACACTAAGGTACAATGCAATGCCTTTAGGGGATAAAATGGGGTCCTCAGTAGCACTGCTGGAAGATGAGGCCGTGGTCCACACAGCAGACAACAGAGGACAAAAGAGGGAACTTCAGTGCACCTGGGACCCTCTGCACACTAGACCTGACTGGAAAGATGCCATGCAGGGTGTATGGGAAGCAGAAGGGTGACTGTGTTGAGGGTTTGGCTGAGGTAGTAATAAGCTGGCCTTGGGAGGGGCAGCCAGGCCCAGGCACTCCTGGCAGGGGCTCAGAATAAACACCGTCAGGACATGCTTCTAGAATCCTGGCTGGCCCTCTGTGGGAGGCCAGGAGAGGAAGGAAGACCAGGGTCCAGACCATCTCCTCTGGAAGCTGGTACTGTCACCTAACATTCAGGCCTATGCAGGGGCCAACAACACCAGCCTTGGCACTAGGGCTAAGACCCCAGGACTGCTGGTACCACTGGGGAACTGTGAGCAAGGTCCCAGCCTCCCTCAGAGTCTCCTCAAACAAGGTTAGACTATGTTTTATGACCATACTGAGGCATCCCTTCTCCTGCAGAGCAGAGTGGGATTTCAGAGCTAGGGGTGTGCATTTAAGCACCTGGTGAAAAGTTAGCCTTCCTGATTTGCTCCCATAAGAGGGGAGCAGAGGGGAGAGGAGACCAAGGATTAGAAGTGACAACACTGATGAGAACAAACCTCATATTTCTATGGCAGGTAACACACAGCCACTGTTCTAAGTCATGCAGTTGTCAATCTCTGCAGCAGCAGGAGGAAGCAGGTGACATCCTGACACCTTGTACAGCTAGGGACACACAAGCCCCACAGGATGAAGCCCATGGCTGTTGAGTAAGTCTGTGGTAGAGCCAAGTGCTTGTGAACGTGGCTGCCAGCAGAGTAGTCACTACTATCAGGAGGGTCATGCTCACAGGTTCAGGGCCTGGTATCCTTTCTGATCAGGTAGGACAGAGAACCTGGCTCCTAGTTTCAACTGATGCATTTGCTTCCAAGGTCTTGATGGGTATGAAACTTCTTGTACAGTTTGTTCTGAAAGACCCAAGTGCCTTCCTGATCTGCTGTTTAGGGTAATTTAAGCTTCTGTCCACTTAGGCTAAACTAATGCAGAGGCTTGGAGCCAGAGAAAGGTTTCTCCCATCTTCCATTGTCCCTGTGCCCCTTGGCTGCCCATATCTCCCCATCTGCCTCCCACTCCATCCAGGGCCCAACCCTTACCATCTGCACAGCTTTGTTGAGGTCACAGTCAGCAAAGATGATGAGCGGTGACTTCCCACCCAGCTCAAGCGAAACCTTCTTCACATTGCTCAGGGCGCAGCTGAGGGGAACAAAGCATGCTAGGCCACAAAGAACAAGACGAGGGACCAGCACCTCCTCTCCACTCCACCTTCAGCCACATTCCTGTTCCACCAACACCCAATCAGGAGGCGCTCTCTCTCTCTCTCTCTCACTGCCCAGTACCCAGTCTTCTGGACTATTCTTAAGCTGTCTGCACCTGCGATTGTTCAACCCCTTCAGGCCCCTGCGGCAGTGTTCTCTTCTTAGGGATGCCTCTCTGATCAGTCCATATAAAAACATCTGGCCTTGTTGTGCATCTACTAGCTGCTCTCTGCTTTACTGTGTATTCATGGCTGACCCCACCTGCCGGATTCCAAGCCTTTCATGGCAGGTGTGTGCTCACATGGTTCCTATGACACCCTCACGGGTTATGGCCCCTCTCCACACCTGCTCATCTGTCAGTCAGCCCTTTCTCCCACAGCAACCCAGGTTTGCTCTGCAGCAAGGCTGTCCTATTGCAAGGTGAACAAAATGGACTGGAGCTGCATCCACCTAGAGCTGGCACAGCCAATGAAATCAACCCTTGTTGACCCTGAAGGCTCACTTGGTGGTAGCTTCTGAAGCAAAAGGAGGCCAACTGAAGCCATTATATTCTTCATTAAAATGGGAGTTAGGCTGCACCAGGTGGGGCTACAGAGGGCATGAGTGGGCTCAGGGCATAGGTTGGCAACCCTACCTTATGGGACACACGTATCCTGTGGAGAATGAGATAGAGATCCTGAGCTGCTTGTCTTTTTTTTTTATGTATTTGGTAGAGGGTCTCAGATTGGACTGATAGTGATCCTCCTGTTTTCAGCCTCCCCAGCACTAGGATTACAGGTGTGTGGCACCACACCTAATCTCAGTGGCCAACTCAGTTCACCTGGGGGCAGGGCTCATGCTTCTTGTGGTACTGGGGATTGAAATTCTGTCCTTGCTCTTGCCTAACCAGGTGTTTAGTCTGTTATCTCATTGGCCCAAGGTCTTGTCTTAACACAAGAGCAGTCCTTCTCCCTGTGGAACTGTTATATAGGAGCTGGACTGCTCTAGAATGTCACCCTTAAAACAAAAAAAAAGACAAGCAGTCATGCATCCTTAGAGGCAGGTGTCAAAGAGCCTGCAGACTAGGGTGCTTAGGATAGCACCTAGCTTGCATGTTTGTATCCATCACTCGAAGTATAGGGCACAGGCTGAAGCTCAGCCCCAGAAATTAAGCTGCAGGTGAACAAGGGTGGGGGTGGAGATAGCTCTTGCATTTCCTAGGGCTAGAGCAGCCACCGTGTGCAGGCCTGCCTGATCTTCAAGTTTATCAGTATAGATCAGAACTCCTGAGCCTAGGAAATTAATTTTTTTTTGTTTTTTTTTTTTTGTGTGTGTGCAGGGTCTAACTACACAGCTTGGACTTATAGTCATCCCCCTGATTCCTGCATCCCTAGTGCTCAGACTTCATTGCCAACTCAGTGCACCCAGGGGCAGGGCCAGCATGGCATGTGGTGCCAGGCATTGAACCCTGGTCCCTGAACTTACCTAAGCAAGGGCTTAGTCTGCTGAGATATTTTGCAATAATAACAAATGACCCTTAGAAATGAATTTCATAAAGCTTGTGGGGAAACTGAGGTCTGGGTTTGGCCCAGGTCATAGCACGAATTAATGACAGACCCAGGAATAAGCAGTCTCCAGGTGGTTTGAGGCTGAAGTCAGGAGAGGTATGTGGGTGTTCTAGATGGGTCCTGCCTTTAGACCTACAGTGAAAGCCTCAAATACTATTCATGTACATATTGGAAAATTTTTATTAGCAGCTGCATTGAAAGAAAATGAAAAAAAAGTGAATTTAATCCAAATACGTTGTCCCTTGGAATCTTTGGGGGATGGTCACTGGAACCCTGTGGATATCAAAATCCTTAGACGCTGAAATCTCTTATATAAAATGGCACAGAGGACAGAATTTGCATATGATTGATATGTATCCTCCCATATCCTTTAAGTCACCTCAGTTTACTTATAGCAGTTTATGCAGTGCTATTCTAGTACCCATTTAATTGATTCTGAGAGGTACAACAAATAGCAAAAACGACAAGTATCAACAAACTGCTTTGGTTGGAAAGGGTTGCAAGTCCTAAGGCCATTAACACTGACATATTTCAGCTTTAGAATAAAATACCAAACAAATGACCATAAGTATTGGGACAAAATTTGTGCATCAACATGTATCAGGTACTATATTCCATAAGTTTCAAAGCAGCCAAGTACGCACGTCTGACTGCACAGTGTAATCTAAAAACCTGTTCTACTTTATTGGTTATGGAATAATAACAAAAAGAAAGCAAGATATGCTTAATGCATTTTTTACCAACAATATTACCAACCTTCAGCTGTTTGAGTCCATGGATGTGGAACCTTTAGGTACAGAGGGCCAACTTGTAAGAGATTTTGTCTAATATAACTTATCAAAAATACTTCAACTTCAACTAGTGATCAATATAAGAAATTGCGATATTTTACTTTTCTGTGTACGTATTTCACACTCACAGCATGTCTCAATTCCTACTTTAAGCACACAATGGCTATGCGGTCTGTGAGCTCTGTGGGGCCTATTGGTCTAAGCAGGCTCTGCAGTGCAGCCCCACAGTTCCCCCACATCTTGTGGAAATGAGGCACACTGAGTCAGCATCGGCACTCAAAATGCCCACTGGGAATAGCTGTGTTCATCGAAGTTTGAGAAGCTGGACCTATCTTGCACAATAGCGTCGTCTGTGTACCAACACTGTGGCCAGTGTGGCCTCTCCTTCTTCCCACTCCTGTCCACCTACCTCTTCATTATGTGCTTTCCCACCTCTGTGGAGCCTGTGAACCCAATTTTCCTCACATCGGGATGGTCTGAAAGTCTCTGGCCAACCAGCGAGCCTGTAAATAGGAGTGGGTAGGGAGCTCAGGGTGACCTCAATAGATTTGGAGAATATGCCAGCCCTGCCACCAGTCCCTCATCTGTCTACACCAAAGGCTAGCTCTCTCTACTATCCTTCTTGCATGTTTAATGTACCTGGAGCTCACTGGGTCTTGGGCCCTGCTATGGGCTGAACTGCATTCTCTCAAATTCAAATTTTGAAGTCTGCACCCCTAGTACTTTGGACCATGACTGTATTTGAAGGTAGAATCCACTATGGCATTCCTTCCTAGCACAGCTAATGTGCTTAAAAGCAAAGGATGTCAGGATGCTGATATAAATAGATAACCATGTGAGGACCCAGGAAAAGATGGATTCACAAGCCAAGAAAAGAAGTGTTAGAAAAATGCAACTCTGCTCCACCTCGAACTTGGTCTACCAGCTTCCTGGACTGCAGCAGCACTTTTTCTTATGCTTCAGCTGTTAGTCTGCTATGTTGCATGGAGCCATTACAAACCAACACACCTATTATGTGGCTTTCCATGGATTAGGAACTATCTATAGATTTAATGGACACCTCACCATAAAAGATATACAGATAGCAAGTAAGTATCTGAAAAAGCTCAGTTCACTGGCACTGCAAGGATGTCTGGGTGAGTCCAAGGAGAATGTGATATCCCAATTACTACAGAATCCAAAAGGATGCAGCTGGCCATAGAGTGAGCGCCTTGATACATGCTACTCCTCCTGCTAAGAATGCTCTGACTCCTATCCCATGCGCCAGCACCTTCTCATCCTACTTTCACCCCCGCCTCAGGGTGGCCAATCCTCCTGCATTTCTCAGGTTTCTGGTTCAGGGAGACTCCAGCAGGATGTACTTCCCTGATATCACCTCCTCTAAACTTAGCATGAACTCTCCATCTTAAGGCTCTTTCCTGAGTGGGCTTCTGGCTCTCACTCTCCTAGTCTGTCCCTTCTCCAAGTGCTCTCTTTCTATCTTTGTGCTTGCTTAACCTTAAAATACTCAGTGCCTTGGGGCCCGGCAGGATGGCTCAGTGGTCTAAAGCGCCTGCTTAGGAAAGCTTAGGCGGCTGCAGGGACCGCGGTTTGCTCTCTGGCACCACGTGCTGCACCAGCCCTGCCCTCAGGGCAGGCTGAAACAGCCATAAAAATAAATAAACAAACAAAAGTTCTGAAACAAGAAAAAAAATAAAATAAAAAATAAAAAAATTCTTGAAAAAAAAAATACCCGGTGCCGAATCTTCTCTCCCTAGTTTAGAGGGCTTCCTCAGCTGATGGCAGCCAGGTCTTCAGATGTCATCATCAGGTATGTTATCTCCTAATTTTGTATCTCTGTCCAAGCTCCTCTAGAATCAAGACCTAGCTATCCTTCTCTGTCTACTAGGCTCCTGCACTTGGATGGCTTACAGGATCTCAACTTCAACATTCATATGAAATAGAACCCTTAATCTTCTCTTAGCTCTTTTCCCCTCCAGGGCTCTCCATTCCAGTAAACAGCCTCTCTCTGCAGCCAGTTTGTTTAAGACAAGAACCTGGGAGTCACTCTCAACCTTGCTTCCCCATCCTGTGAATCACCATCTCCGAGCTCATTCACTTCCCTTGTCTCTCATTTCCACTGCTCCTCTACCTTCAGACTTGTAAAACCCATATGTTCAGGTGTACCTGAAGAATTTTTTTTTTCTATTTTGGCATATCTGGAGTGAGACGCTTGAACCCCTCTTTATATCAAGTTAAAGTTCTACAAATTATTTTGATACTAATTCCAACCTATCACTCCTATTAGGCTACTGTTTATAAGAGAACACTTGCTTACAAAGGACTGGTGTATAATACATATAAAGAACTCTTAAAACTCAGCAATAAGAAAACCTATTAAAAATGAGGCAAAAGACATGAACAGACAGCTTACTGAAGAAGATCTACAGATGGAAAGTAAGCGTGTGAAAAATGCTCCGTTAGTATCATTTGCTACTTTGGAAAATACAACTTAAGTCAGTGATGGGATATTACCTCATACCTAATAGGATGGCAGTTTCTCTTAAAATGAATATTTCCACCATATGATTCAGCAACTCTGTTTCTTGGATTTACTTTGGTGAACTCATAAAAGTCCAGATTTTTATGCTTATACAAAAATCTGCATATTGCTTATGGCAGTTTATTCATAATTACCAAAACTTGTAAGCAACCAGGATGTCCATCATGTTATGGTTTGTATCTAGGTGTCCCCCGAAAGCTGCATGCATTCATGGAGTGGACTTTTAGAATTTGTGATTAATTCATGATCCAAGGCTGAAATTATGGGTGAGCACTGCTGGATTATGGGTGTGAGTGCTAGGCCCTTCCTGGGATGGAAGCCTGAATGTGATTGCTGATCTCTGTTGCTGGTTCTCCCTTTTCGCTCTTGCTGTTTTACTGTTTTCCACCTCCACAAACTGCTGTCCTTTGTCATGTACCACTATGCCTTGGAGCCAGCTGAATATGGACCAAAGCCTCCACAAACTGTGAGCTAAATAAACCTTTCTTTCCTTAATTTTGGGCATCAGGCATTTTTTCCCAGCAATGAGAGAAATGTAACTGAGACATCAATAATGAATGGGCAAACTATGGCATATCCAGTCAGTAGACATCATTATATATTTGTCTCACTCCATAGTAAGTATAGTAGCAAGAGTGACTGATTATAGAATATGTGCAAGCCCAATGTAGAATGTTGGTGCCGGGGGTGGGGGAGCTGGGAGACAGGAGGTATCTGGGACTTTAAATTTTCTTCTCAACAAGAATAATAATAATACCATCATTTTGCATTATCTAAGAAATATTCATGAAATATATATACAGAACCTACCAAAAATTTTGTATGCATACTTCAGCAGTTTGCTGCTGATGGCCACCACTTTGAGCACCTCTTGTAATTATAGAACCCAAAGGCAACTTGTATTAATCTCATACTGTATCCAATAGATTTGTTTATTTATTTATATACTTATTTTTGTGTTATGGCTGGCTCTGTCTACCCTGGGGGTGGGGCTGGTGCAGTGTGTGGTACCAGGTATTGAACTGAAGTCCCTGTGGTTGCCTAAGCTTTCCTAGGCAGGTACTTTACACTGCTGAGCCATCTTGCTGACCCTCCAATAAATTTAATATTAAAATATTTGTATGCATTTTTCTTTTCCTGATGCATACATTTTTGGGGCAGACTATCTTCTATCTTAACTATCTACTGCATGACAAACTCTCCATTAAAGAACATTTAATCTTTTATTTATTTGGTACAGGGTCTCCTACACAGCTCAGGCTCACAGTGATCCTCCTGTCTCAGCCTCCCCAGCACTAGGATTACAGGTGTGAGCCATACACTCTGCATAGAGAGCCTGGGGTTCCTGGGTAGCATGGTGTGCAGTACTGGGGATTGAACTGGGTCCTTGTGCTTTCCAGGTGGGCACTTAGACCACTGAGCTATCTCCCCAGTCACTAACTCTCCATTTTACAAAGCAGATTTTTTGGTGAAGCACTAGGAGTCACACCCTAGAATGTTCTATCAGTAAGTTTCAGGGTAGTCCCAATTCCCCAGGTTCTCCTTGAAATTGTGGTTTCCCTGCTTCAGCTTCCAGTTGGAGTTATAAGCATGTGAAGCAGACATTTTTTACAGACTACTACAGATTGGATCATATCCTCCCCAAATTTTTATTTTGATATCCTAACTCCTAGACATTACACCATGGCCTTGCCAGGCATGGTGGCTCACATGAGACAAGAGGATCTTGTGAGTTTGAGACCAGCCTGGGCTACAAAGTGAGCTTAAGGCTAGTCTGAATGGCACAAGGAGGCCCTATATGAAAAAAAAAAAAAGAATGAAAGAAAAGAAGAAACAGAAAAAGTGAATACGCCCTTACTTGAGAAGAGAATCATCTTAGATATAAGATGACTGTTAATACAGGAGACAAAGAGATGGAAGGAAGGGAACAAATGGAAGGGAAAAGGAATGATAAAAGAATTAAGACGTGCTGGGTACATGTACCAATTCCCCATGAGGACTGTGATCATCATATACCATAAATGTGTACTAAAAAATTAGAACAAATGATGAGATTGTGTGAACCTGGTCTGGTGGCACACACCTGTAAGCCCAGCTACTCAGGAGCCAGAGGCAAAAGGGCTGCAAGTTTAAGCCCAGCCTGAGAAATTTAGTACAGTGATAAATATCATTAATAAGGCAAAGCCTGAGAGTATTTTCTTTCTTTTCTTTTTTGTCTGCTTTAGTAGATATAAAATTATACAAAATAATATTTCTAGATACACATTGCTTGGCTTATAACACATATAAATGTTATATAAATAGAATATGCAATAATAGCCAAAAATGAGGGAGAAATAAGAGACCTTTGTAGAGGTTAACATCTCTATATTTTCCTGAAATTAAGTTAGTATAAATCTAAAGTACATTTTGTTAAGTTAAATGATAGATGGTAAATTCAACCACTAGAAAATAACTAAAAAATATATAGTGAAAAATATTAGAAATTAAAATGTTGACCTAGAAAATATTAAGCTGATACCAAAGAAGGCAATAAAGGAGACATGAAAAGGAGAAAAAACCAATAGGCGCAGAAAACAAAAAGTAAATGGGAAAATCCAACTATATTAATAATATTAAATGTAAATGAACTATCCAGTCAAAAGGCAGAAACTATCAGACTAAATTAAACAACGTATGAACCATCCACTGCCTAGTGGCAGAGTAGTTAAGATTTAAGGGTCATGAACAGATTAAAAGATTAAGACTGAAAAAATGCAAACAGGAACAATATGAAAGCTTAAATGGATATGCAGAAGCTAATATCAGAGAAATTAGACCCTAAGACAAAATTATCAAATATCAGAAATACAGGGGTCATTTATGACCATGTGTTATAAATATACAGGGTATTTATAATGATATGAATGAGGTGTCATGAAAATTTTCTTTACATGCTTTTCTCATTAAAACAATAATAAAAATCACTAAAGTAAATAGCCAATTCACAAAGTCAAACAAGTACACTTAGTAAAACACAGAAATAGATAATAAATATGAAAGCATTAAAAATAAAATGATTCACAAAGGAACAGAGTAAAGAAAGTATATATATAAATATAAATAGGCTGTTACAATGATGAAGAGGGGAAAAAAAAGGAGAGGCACAATGATAAGATTATTATATACAATTCTCGTTTCAAGAGATTTAAAATCTACCCAAGAAAGGAAATTTTTCAATAAATTAGATCACTACACTCAGAAGAAACTAAAGAAGCGGTTGCCTCCTTAAATACTCTTAAGTCTAGAATATTTTATGGCTAAATTATCTTGTAATTCTAAGGGCAGATAATTACCAAGTCATGTAGTTTATTCCAGGGCAAATGAATACACAGAACAAAAACGGGAGGCCCTTTCAGGGAGGCCACTGAAAGTGGGAGTGCTTCCTATGCACAGTCCTCTCCCAGGATAAGGCCTCCTTCCTTGCAGCTTGGCTACCCAAGCAGGAGCTTGCTGAGCTGCTCTGGCGCCCACATGAACCTGCAGCACCTGTGCTGACTAAATGCGCTCCCAGCCCCCTGGAGCCCTGGCCCTTTGCCCAGAAGCAGCCCTCACCTGATCCTGGGAGGATGTTTACCACACCCTTGGGAATGCCAGCCTTCAGGGTCAGCTCCGCAAACTTCAAGGCTGTGAGTGGCGTCACCTGAAGGTGCAAAGAAAAGACTGGGTAAGGAGAGGAATGGAGCCAGGGCTCTGTCCTCCTCTTCCTGCAGCCCAGCCAGAAGCAGGGAGAGGGCAGGCATGGATTAGGGTATCAGGAAGTGACCACAGCAGACATTGGCTACTTCCCTCACAGCTTCAGGTGGAAAAGAAGGCTGTCCAAACTTCTAGCAGGCCTCCAGCCCTCTGGCAAGGCCTGGATCCTTTCTTGCCCTGTGTTCACATGCTAGGCCCTGAGAGCAGAATCAAACAGGACTCCCTAGCACAGCCCCATTCTCAGAATGGTGCTTTCTGAGAGCTACCAGTATTAGGAGAGGGACTAGAATCACCTAGCAAGGTGGGTACTGCCTCTGCAGCAGGTGCCCTCTGGAAGTTCCAGTGCTCCTGGCTGTTCCTAAATCTCCATATCTCTGATTATTGCTCTGCTTCTGCAGAGGCCCTTCAACCCCTGCCCCCAGCCATCACAATCATTCTTCTTCTGGCATTTGCACATTTCTGGCCCAAGTATCTTTTCTCTGAAGGCGAGTACCCTCCCCAGCTCCCCCGAGGCCTTGGCTGAGTGTTGCATCCATGGAGGCTGGCTGTGGAGTTCTCAGACCTCATCAGGGCTTATCTCCTTATCTCAGGGCTGGAGACACCTAAGGGCCATGCACAAATGAGAATGACCCTACTGGGCACAATGACCTTAGTCTGCCAGTGTCCTGCCAACCTCAGTGAAGCAGTTAAGCTAAGGTCTTCTTGGGGGTGGTTGCAATACCTAAGTCAAAGTATGGAAATAACTAGATAATTTGTTATATGTATGACGAAGAAATGTCAGTTATCATTATTGATTTTATTAATGCCCCGGGGTTCTGAGTGCTCCACAGAAGCTGAGAATAAGTGGCCTTCTGGTCACCCTGTCCGCCACATATGGCCCATATTCCCTCCAGTTTCTCCTACCACCCTGGGAAGCAGGCAGTAGAGGGAAGGTTACTACCAATGTATAGATGAGGAAACAACTTGGGGGAGACTTCACCCATGGCTCTGCATAATTCACCTATGAAATCCCACCTCTATTCTCTGACCACAGGGTGGCTTCCTCAGGAAGGGCTGGAGAGTCACAAATCCCCAGTCCACGCCTCCCTGCTTCCCTGTACAGAGCGTACCCACAGGCCTTGTCCTCAGTTGGCCCCTACTCACTTGGGCAGGCTTGATCACCACTGTATTCCCAGCAGCTAGGCAGGCAGCTGTCTTCCAGGACAGCATCATCAGGGGATAGTTCCAAGGAATGACAATGCCACAGACCCTGCCATACAAAAGAAGCAGGCTTTGTTCTTCTCCTCAGCCCAGGTGCCCATGACAGATCTACCTGCCCCTCTTTCCTCTTTTCTCAGGGCCTGGCCTCTGCTTTCAAAGCTAGGCTCCTGACAAGGTGCCAACAGGTTCCATGCAGCTATGAGCCAAAATAAACCTTCTCCCCTTTTAAGTTTATTATCTCCAGTATTTTGTTACAGCAACAGAAAACTGACTAATATATCCTAGATGCCAGGCTTGAAACAGATTCTCCCTGAGCTCTCAGAAGAAATCAAGGGAACTGACATCTCCATCTCAGACTTCAGCTTCCAAAACTGCTGATGGAGCTACTCTGCCGTTCTCTGCTGTAGCAGCCTGAAGAAACTCATACATCTGCCAGTCATAGGACAGGCTGAGCTCCTCAGGACTAGGAGTCTACAGAACCTGCCCTGGCAGCCGAGTCATAGATGTGATGAGGGGTGTTGGGCACAGGGACTCAATATATTAAGCTGCTTCCAAAACTGATCTTTCACCAGTCTTGCTGCTCCATCTATTTTCATCAGTGGCCTTTCTCAGGAGAAGACCTGTGACTTCTGCCTGACCAGTAAGACACATCACATTGTAGATCTGAGGCTACCCCTCCCTCCTTCCCTTTGAGCCACCGCTGAGCCCTGCTATCACGAGCCTGTCCCTTCTCTGTGCTCTGAACGGGGTTCTGAGACAATGGCAGATGAAGCCCTTTTTTTCAGTAGAGCCTTCCAGCTCGTGCGTGTTGGGGCCAGTGTGCAGGTTCCTGGGTGCCCCTGCTGGTGGGCACATGGGAAGGAGTCACCACAGTGGGGAGCACTGGGGCATGAATGGTCACTGCGAGTCGCCTCCGGCAGGGTTGGACCTGTCGTCCCCCTAGTAGACGATTAGGTTCTTCTCTCTCCCTCTACACTGGCGCCCTCTGGGGGTGAAGGAGGAGCTTCATGTTGGGTTGTAAGGTGCATTTCCATCTTCTCCGGTGGCTGTTCGGGGCACATTTCTGTTTTTCCTGCTTAGCTCTCATAGCTGTAGCTTATTGGTGAATCTTGGTTGTTAACTTGACCGGATCAAGAGATGCCTAGAAAACTAGCTAGACGCACTGCTGCGTGTGTCCATGAAGGTGTTTCCAGAGATAACTGGCATCTGAGATAACAAGCAATCTGGCTGGGAGGATCCTGGCTGAATACAGTGGCAAAGTAGTAAGCTAAAGGCGTGAGTGGACCAAAATACAGGATAAGATTTGATTTTTCTGACATGCAGGGAAGATCGAGTCTTCTTGAGCAGGTGCACTTTGCTGCTGCCTCTGCCCACAGACATCAGACTCCAGCTTTAGCTGTCTTGGCTTGTGTCTAGATGCGCCTGTAAATCCTCACATGGTCATAGGTGGAGAGTCCTCAAGGTAGCTGGACTAGGGTGTGTGAATGTGGATTAAAGCTGCAATGCTGGAATTAAGGAGGTGGATGGTGGAGACTCCAATCTGGGTATGGGCGGCCCCAATCACGGCTTGGAGCCTGAGTGGCATAAAAGAGAAAAGGAGGCTGCTGCTGCAGCTCTGCTGTCTCCTGCCTGCTATTTCTCTGCTATGATGCCCACCTGCTATGCCACCCGGCCTAGGTGCCAGCCGACTATGGACTAAAACCTCTACAAAGCGTGAGCCCAAATAAATGCTTGCTCTTTTAATTTTGGGTACTGGGTATTTTGTCCCAGCAATGGAAAAATTAATAAAATACTACATTTTAAAAATGGACTTGCAATGCGAGATTTCCCAGGATTTCAGTAACTAGGGCTGCATCAGAGGAGCCTCTTACACTGAGGTTTTTGGCTTCTTGATGCAGCCCTTCTACTGGGTTACTTGGCTTTCTAGCCTAAAGATGGGCACTGTGGCACAATGCAGCCTCTGATAATGTAAACTGCTCTGATAAATCCTCTTTTACAAATATCTATGTTCTATTGGTTCTATTCTTCTTGAGAGATCCAACCAGCGCAACTATTTCTCATTTTTATGCATACTAATTTCATTACATTCTTTCTGGATAAACTTTATTGGATGTACTCTCTGCCACCATGAAGCTGATACAGGCTAATTGTGGGAGCAAAACAAAATACTTAGGATGTTATAGAAGAGCCTGGCATAGAACAGGTGCTTTAGCGGTAAATGGCATGGCTGACCCATTCATATATATATAATGGGGGTGTTAATGGGCTCTCTGCAGGCTGGAATGCAAGTATAGTGCATACATGCTTGAAAAGTATCCACATGGCTATACTTTGCCTCAGGCAGGGACTCACCCAACAGGCTCCTTCCTGGTCAAGGTCAGGTTGCGGTTGGGTCTGGCTTGGTTAATGGGGATGGTGCTGCCCTGGAAGAAGCACAGAGACATTACTGGGGAGCCCTCACATTTTTCCCTTTGGGCATATGGCCCTGACCGGAGTGCAGAAGGAACAAAGTCCATCCAAGTACTAACTCCCCAACTATGCAGCTGGATAGGAAGCCAAAGATGCCAGCTTACACATGCTAAGAAGTAAGAGTGGGCAAGCAAGTTGGTAAGCTCTCTGGCTCGACTTTGAACCTAGTGGACACAGACCCAAGGTAGGGTGCTGTGCACCAGAGGGACAGGGCTGTTACTTTGATTTCTGGACAAAGAAAAGGTGAGGATAGGTTCAGAGGCTAGGCTGCTCCTGCAGCTATAACAGGAGGTCCAGGAAGTGGAGGCTAACATGGCAGCAAAAAGGGGAGCAGGTACCCCCTTATCAAGTCATATCTTGTCCTGTTTAGCCCTGGTGGGCAGGAGAAGAGCGGCAAAACTCTGATCTGCCAGGAGCACTGTGAGCCCCGCCGTCAATGCTGTGTCCCAGTGGACCTCAGGATAGGAGGTGAGGTATATGGGCCTAGAATAAATACCAGAGCCTCCAGGAAGCAAAATGCTTTTTCCAAAGACTGTTGGGCTCAAAGGAGTCAGAAGCTGGCAAGGATCTTGCAGGAACAGACAGCTGAGCTCAACCTGGCAGCCAGCTCTGCCCCGGATCTTCATAATGAGGCCCACCCCACCCCCATACACTCCCTTGCTGCTAGAATTTGGACCTGGAATATTCCCCAAAGGCTTAGACTTGGACTTAGAAAGGCTTGGACTCAAGGGCAGTGCTGTTGGGAAGTGGTAGAGGCTTTAAGAGCTAGAGACAGGGTGGGGACAGCAGAAAGTTAAGTCAAAGGGGTGTACGCTTGAAGGAGGCTGCTCTCTTTTTGTTCTCTGGCTAACCAAGGTGGTCAGCTTTGCTCTACCACACACTTGTGTCACATAGCTTGGTGTGTTGCCCCACCACAGGCTCCAAAGCAACCATACCAGCTGATTATGGACTCAAGCCTATTCAACTGTAAGCTAAAATATGCCTTTTTTCTTATAAATTGTTTGTATCAGGTATTTCACAGAATAAAAGGAGCTTACTGACTGCGTCTGGAATTCCCACCTGCAGAAACTTGAGCTAATAAGTGGGCATTGTTTTAAGCTATCCACCATGGTACACATGACGCAGGCCAGCCCTTGGCCCTCGGAGCTCCCCTCTGAGCCTGCCCACATAAGTGCCTCCACTGAGGGCTGAGTTCAGTCCCCACCTGGATCTTGTCACACCAACCAGCGAAGTAGCGGAAAGTCTGGATAGACATGCCCACATGAGTCTTCAGGGCTAGTGTGTAGACAGCGCCTGCATCCAGGGCCTCAATCGTGGCTAGCTCTTCCTGGTGCTGTTCCATGAGATCTGCCAGCCTGGAGCAGGACATGAGGAGGGGTGGGAGATAGGTTCAGGGTCGTACCATCTTTCAACGTCCCTCATGGAATCAGTGGTCCCATCCAGCCACACCCCTCCCAGGTCTGCCACATTCATGAGGTGTTGACCTCAGTTCCCTCATCTGTACAATAGGCCAGTAACATTCACTTTGTTGGATGGGCACCGGTATGGTTCTCTTTCCCTCTCCCTTTCCCTTTTCTTTCCTTTTTCCCTTCCTGAAATATTTATGGACTGACTACTTCACAGCTCCTCCCATCCCCAATTATGCTGCATTTGCTACAGACAGCAAAAAGACTGCCACCTCAAAAGGCCACTTTCCCTGTCTTTGGACAGCTTTGAATAAGACAAAGCATTTCAGTCTGTATAAGCAGCCAGCAAACTGACATTTCCATCTGGGGTCACACTCCTGAAGCTGGCATCTCCAGTGACGGGGTGATCCCCAGCCCATAATAAGCGATGACAAGTCAGAGAAGCCTGGGAGGCCTGCTTGCACTGCCTACTGTGAGTCGGCCTGCTCTGCAGTTGCCTTCTAAGGCTCTGCAGTCACCTTTCCACCCATTCTCCACTCACTGTCCTCGTGGCTGGTAGGCATTATGATGACACAGGCCGCCAGATGGCAGCACAGCATCTAGGGGAAGGCTCTTGTGATTGAACAAGCTCACTGTGTACCCAGAGGGCTGCCTGGGCATTCAGAGTTCACAGTTCTGCCTGATCTCCAGCTCAGGAACCACGTGGCGCTAGCCAGTGCCTCCCAATCGATGGGTTCTCTAAGAGGACTGGACACTTCAGGCTGAACGTGCTCTGCCTCCCTCGTCCTTGCTTGTCCTGAGCCCACATGCTCAATTCTGTCTAGCAGGCCACGTGGGTCTCTCTCTCTCTCTCTCTCTCTCTCTCTCTCTCTGGTTCTCTGTTGCTGGGCTACCCTGGCATGTTAAGCGCTAGAACAGACACAAAAGCTATTTTGACTTCAAGGCCACGCAGGGCACTCTCCTGCCAGCTGTCAAGTCAAGGTGGGACCACATCAGAAGCAGCTTCACGCTCTGCAGAGCCTTTCCAGGACTGAGAACAAAAGCACATGACTGAGCTAGTGACCTCTGACGCTGCTGCATTTCTCTCCCTTATGCCCGCCCTGCTTTTGGAAACATCACGCCACTGCTTTGGGATGGGGGTGACTGCTCTTTTCCCCTCCTGGGACTCCATAGTTTGAGAGGCACAGCGTCTCTTGGCCAGGGTCCCTTTCACTCTGGGGTCATCAGCTAGAGTAGTCAAAACTCCTTGTCTAAGACTTGTAAGTTGGAACCAAAGGAAAGAGGGCCCTTTCCTTTTTGGCTTAAACAATTAAAAAAAAAAAGAAAAAAAGAAAAAGAAAATGTGAGACCTGGAGAGATTCCAGCAGCCAGAATGGACAATGTCAAACAGAGCCATGAGCAGCTGCGTTCCCGTCTTCATAGGAGTCCCAAGTCATTTGGCCCCCACCAGTACAGGTAAGCTCAGTACCTGGTTGGGGCTGATCACATGAGCTGTGTCTCCCAGGCAAACCCAGGTTATATCCCTCATGAATCACAAGCTCACTGCCTACCCCTAACTGCTACCCCTCTCCTAAGACCACTCTTGTCTGCAGATGTGCTTCCTACTTCTTAAGTCCCTTCCTCCAAGAAGTCTTTTCTGAGTTTCACTCAGGCTGTTCTTCCATCCTCATCAGTATGGCATGCTTCCCCTAGGGCCCACCTCTCCCTGATGTTCCTAGGACCCAAGAAAATAAGACTTTTGTAGGAAAGAACACTCCTTACTGGCTTCCTATGCTGAAAATGTTGATGGCTCCAGGTGAATGCTGAGCTCTCACCTGTATAAGAGTCGGCCCCGGTCCCGTGCGCTGATCTTCCCCCACAGCCCATCCTCAAAGGCATTCTTTGCTGCTGCCACTGCCTTGTCTACATCACTGACCTGGGCCAGGGACACCTGGCAGATGACCTGTAGTTGGAACAGAGTAGGTCAGTCCTCCCTGGGTTTGGCTTCCAGAGACTTCACCAGCTGCAGCAGTCTCCTCCTCAGACCTCACTGGGACAGAGCTCCCAACCACATGAATAGGTATAAAGGGGACACTTGGCCAGGAGGGCCCTGGGAGAGCTTACGCATAAGGGAAAGCCTCTGCTTGAGTTCCTTCTTCAGAGTGCTCCCTACACTCCCACAGAGCCCAACAGGAACAAGAGATCCAGGCGAAGGCCATGAGATGAGGATGAGCTAAGTGCGATTCACCAACTTGGTGAGCCCAGCTAGAAAGTTCTAAAGGGAAATAGACTAGACACGGGCAGTGGCGGGGCCATGTGCCAGGCTCTGACCTGCGCATCCCCCACCCCATTACTGCCCTGAAAGTCCTCTCTATACAGTACTGTGGGAGTCCCCTGATATGGCAAGGGGAGGCAGCAGGGGCTGGGGGTGGAAGGTGCGAGGCTGGTGACTCCTTCCTGGTCTCTGTGAACAGCACTGCCTCCCCATCCAAGGCCCAGAGGCCTCCAGGAGGTCCCATCATGCTATGTGACTGACATTCCAACCCCAAGGGCCTCACACTGTCCTGTCTGTCCCTGTTCCCTGCATGTCTCTTTGGACATTGCTCTTCCTTCAGACCTCTTCCAAATGATCTATTCTGAGTGTGCTCTGTTGTCTGTAAGGATCGGGTGATCCTACAAGATAGGGCAGGGCAGAAGATCATCAGTATACATCCGTACAAGCAAGTCTTGTCTCATGAGATATAGTGTGTATGTACTGGGTCGTGACAATAAGAGAGGCACAGGCAAGAAAGTCTGGTAAACACAGAATTCCATACAAATTTCCTGATGATGGGTATGTGAATATTAGCACGCTAGAGTGAGAGCGTTAACTTTATTTTTTCAGGGTCTAAAGCAGATTCAAATTTCTCTGTAGTCCCCCTTCCTCCCCAGACTCACCCTTCTTATCTTCCCACTATATTCCTATCCTTATAAAACTGCATATCCAGTAGAGGCCCTTGGCTGAGACCCAAGCTCGAGAAGAGGCAGCTGGGGCAACAGGTGAGGAGGGGCTCTGGGCCAGCACTCACACTTCCATCTGTCGGGTTGATGGTATCATAGGTTTTGGCACCCTCGGCATCCACAAACATGCCCCCGATGAAGAGCTGGTGTGGCATTCGGACAGTCAACTTCTTTACTGCCTTCTCCACCTGGGAGGGAAGGTACAGCTGCAGTTCGGGTCTTTCACAGATGAGAGCAGGGACAAGTCTGCATGCTGGGACATACACATGCACAGTCAGGGACCTAGAGCTGTTCTATGGGCAGCTGTTGTGCCAGTTGACAGATGGAGAGATAAACAGCACGAAAAGGGTACATTGCTTGGGCTGGAGTCCTTAGACTGAGTGTAGCATCTTCTGTGGGACTAGGGGGTTCTCAGTGTGTAGGAAGTGTTGTGAGTGCCAACACCCTTTAAGCCACCAGAAATGCCACATCCTCTCTGCTTTCTGGGTGAAACCACAATTCCACATGAACCTAGGAGTCCCTGAGGATTCTGACCACCATTGCCAATCTGTTGTTTGCCTACCCACTACTCTTAGGGCAATGTAGGGTCCACTTTGGACACCTGAAAGCCATCAGCTTCTGTTCTAAACCAACCTAAAAAGATTTCCCAATGAGATTTTTCAAGGGTCTCTTTTCTGTTTTAAAATTAATTAACTAATTAATTTGGTCAAGGCTCTCGCTACGCAGCTTGGATTTGTAGTCATCCCTCCTGTCTCACCCTCTCCAGTACTGAAATTATAGGTGTGCACCACCATGTGCAGTTTCGGTGGCTGGCATGGCAATGGCATGGCTGGGATTCCAGGGCTAGTGGAGCACGTGGTGTTGGGGACAGAGCTGAGGTCTTTGCGCTTGCCAGGCAGGTGCTCAGACCACAAAGCTATCTTCCCAGCCCTTAAGAGTTTTTTAAAAAGTATATATGGGATTACTTATTGCACTTTCATGAATACAATTTGAAGGTAGAGGATCAACTGTTTTCCTTATGGAGAACTGAAAGTTTCATTTTACTTTTGGTCGCATGCCTTGAGATACAAAATTTGAGCATGACTGAGCACTAAAGAGCACTATACTCTACTAAGTTTACTGGTCTGACAACTTGGGCTAACCAGGGCACCAGGGAGATCCTGGCCACCGGAGTATCCAGCCTCACCGACGACGTGTCACTGTGGACCCACAGCTGCTGCAGATGCCCAAGGGTGGATGGGGCACCCACCCAGCGGGCGCCAGGACTCACATAGTCAATGACACATTCACTGTCTTCATTCTCTCCTCTCAGCTTCCTCACTAAGAGCTGGATGAAGTCTCCGAAGGTGGTTGCCATGTAAACGTCTTCATTTTCTAACTCCAGGCCATCGCACAGCTCCTTCACTTCCTCCACCAATCTAGAGGGAGAAGATGCAGCATTGTCAGAGGTGTGGGCGCTGAGTGGGTCCAGTGGCAGAGGAAGTGGTTTTGCACACAGTTACCCAGATCAAGGCCTCGATTCCAGCATACCCTATGTGACCACCCATCTAGAACTGGCATTAAGAGCCGAGGCTATGGACTCAGAAGTTTCACATTCTTAGTTATTACTTACCACGTTGCGGCACTGGATAAAGAACTAAAACATCTATGTCTTAGTTTCTTCATTTATAAAGTAGAAATGATAACAACAACCCCTCTACTACTTTATAATGAGTAAATGAAACAACCCACCTACTAATAATAAAAACTAATAGAAAATGAATAACAATGTTCAAAAGACACTTAAAATGAAAAGAGAAGTCATAGATTGAGAGAAAGTATTTCCAAATCACATATCTGATATCACTTTATATTTAGAATATATGAAGAACTCTTCAGGGCTGGGGATATAACTCAGTGGTGCAGTGCCTGCTTGGCAAGCACAAGGTCCTGAGTTTGATTCCTAGTGCCTTACCTGACTCTGTGGTTGGCTAGTATAAGCCAATATTACAAATTCTAATGTATTTATATGCATTGCATTTAATCTATTTCTCTAGTAAGCACTAGGTGGAAGATAGAAAAGTAGGAAGTTGTTGAAATGGAACCCTTCTAAACAACTAGTGAATGGATAAAAGCATCTGAATTAAACATTTCAGAGCTCTAGGGATTAGTTTTGTTTGCAATATTGGGTGATTGGAGCCCTCTACTACTGAGCTACATCCCTAGCCTTGTTCATTTTTTTATTTTGTGATAGGGTCTCATAGTGTTGCTCAGATGGGACTCCAATTGATGGTCATACTGGCTCAGCCTTTCAGAATGCTAAAATATATGGGTATGCCACAACTCTCAGCTGATTATAATGAAATGCTTGTGGCGACCTGGGGAAGCACGCTGAAGAGGCCAGCAAGCGTTGGTTGGTTTCAGTGATTTTCAGCCTTTCAGGAGGTATCAACTGCCCCCTCCCAAGCCTCCCATCACCACAGGAAAGTAGTGGAAATGCTGGGTACATTCCTGGTGCAGCTTGCTGGAGCCAGAGAAAAGAATTAAAAGTTTATTCTCCCAATGCTACAGTTATGTTCTGAACAGTGATATGGCATCGGACTCCTGAGAGGCTGACACAAAAGCTGAAGTGAAGTCATGAGGTGTAACAAAAAACACAGTGTTTAAAAAATTATTACAGTAAGTGACACACTGCCATTCAGCAGCCTCAAAGTATTTCCCCTTGCTTCCAATATCATTTTATCATTTTATCACTTATCATTATTGCCACTTTTTGAAGCAGGTCAAGAAGTCTTCATCATGCAGCATGTGTAGTTGTGCTGTGTTTGCTGCGTGGATGTCCTGACTCACTTCAGAAGGTTTACCTTTCATAGTCATTGAGAGCCAGAAGTCACAGGGGCCAGATCTGGTGAGGAAGGTGCATGAGAACAGAATGCTTTTATGAGTCTGCTCCTCTGTGGGGTGGCACTTGTCAGCAGTATTCACTCTTTTTATCACACATCATAAAGACACTCATCAAAGACACTCATCAAAGAGGCCATCCATAACTGCTTCAGACAGTGCCAAGAACAGGGTTAAGTGTGTTTGAAGCCATGGAGAGAATTTTGCAGGTGGTTAATGACAATTTGTCTTGTACTGTAAGAAAATTATAAATTATCATAAATTTAAATATTCACTGTCTATTTTAATTATACTTCATAGCTTTCAGGAAATTTAATTCATTCTCACTTCTCTCTTCTCCCCACCACCACCATTTTTTTTTTTAAATCAGCCCTTCGGATGCAGATTTCTTTCTTGCTTTTTTTTTTTTTTTTTTTTTTTTTTTTTTACTTTTAATAAGCAGTAACAATGTGATAGTTTGAAAACATATTAGTAGTACATTCCTAATAATTGATACATTGCATATTGTCCTCATAGTAGTTAGAGCGCAGCGTGTAGATGTGATAACTTTTCTAATCATTATTGGTACAAAAAATTTCTTCTCATTGAGCTAAGAGAAAGCAGTTGTATATATAGCCTAATGTTCCATAATTGCAGTGGGTTATTGGCAAAACTGGCAATGTTGAAAGCTGTTGATTTAAGCCTTTTACAGCTCAGCATACTAATCTAGCTTTACATTTTATGCCTTGTGGTTAAACATTTCTTCTGGGTGGTTAAGAGCAAGATAAAGCAAGACCTGCATAACAAGACATGTAACTTTTGTATCTCCCAAGGTAAGTCAAATCCCCTCAGGATTTACTCTGAAATCATATACAATGCTTTGTAGAGCTGTTGTCAGTGTCAGCCATCTGGATGAGTCATGGCCATTGCTTGACCAGTTTGCTCTCTGTGAAAGCCTGAGAGAATTTTTCTTTTCTCTAGGTGGTTCTCCTTAGGCACACTATGCATCATTTATTCCCTTCCTCTGTAGCTCCATAATCTCCTTGAACAGAAAATTTGGGACACCACTGAGTTACAGGATGTTACAGCACAGGTTCTCTTATGTTCTGAGTCCTCACTGATCTTGAAGGGCTAGGGACAAAATATTGACTATCCTTGTAGCCCTTCTTTTTCTCTAATTTTTGGTTTGTAAACTTATATTCTTAACCCTTCAGAAGAAAAGCTTAGTGATACTATTACTCTATAACATAGGTACATGAGCTTAACATCACTGTCTTTCTGAGTATCAATCACTTTGGACTTAACTTGGAATTGGTATTTTCAATTAATCATTGATATTCTAATAAATCTTTATAGAATGTGATAAAAGTAGTCACTCATTCATGTTCAAAGTCCTACAGAAAATTCAAATAGAGGGCCTCTACCTCAATCTGATAAAAGCCATCTACGACAATCCAATAGCTAACATAATTCTAAATGGGAAAAAACTGAAGTCATTTACTCTCAGATCTGGTATAAGACAAGGATGTCTTTCATCCCCACTCCTAGTGGAATAGAGTTCTGGAATCATTAGCTACAGCCATTAGACAAGAAAGCAAAATAAAAGGAATAAGAATAGGTAAAGAAAAAGTTAAACTATCATTATTTGCAGATGACATGATAATCTACGTAGAAGACCCAAAAAACTCCACCAAGAAGCTACTAGAATTAATACACAAATTCAGTGGTGTACCAGGATACAGAGTCAACACACAAAAGCCAATAGCATTCCTCTACACAGACAACAAACACACTGAAAGAGAAATTAGGGAAATGATACCTTTTATTACAGTACCAAAGAAAATGAAATACTTGGGGATTAACCTAACTAATCCCTGCTCCCATTTGGGAGTCAAGCATTTAGAGAGATTTCTACAAGTCACTGGATAACTGCAAAATCAGGGGAACAAAATCATCAATGAACACATACAAGAAATATATACTTTGCAAAAATAGTTTGGAAAAGTCACAGATGGCTCTAGACTTGAAAAACAAAATTAAGCAATCCCCAAGAAATGTGGGAATCAGATTTTCAGAATTATCACAAGGTAACATTCTGTATGTCCAGTTCAAAAACAAATAGGAGCAGCATATAGAAATAGAAAATAGCAGAAAATAGAAGAGACCATTTTTAAGAAAAACAATTTGAAAGAAGGTGTCCTCAAGGAAGAAATGATACTAGAATTATGAATCAAAGACGTTCAATTAGCTGGCTTAAACATGTTCAATGAGCTAAAGAAAACCATGAACAAAGAACTAAAGGAAACCAAGAAAATGACATATGAACAAAATTAGAATATCAGTAAAGAAACACTATAAGAAAAGCCAAACAAATCCTTGCACTGATTGTCACAGGAACTGAGACACCACAGACACATGTCTGAGCAGTCAGAAGCAAGGACTGGCAAACTTGGAGTTACCTAAAGTGAAAAGCTAGAAGATAAAAGAATGAAAGCAAATGAACAAAGCTCTAGAGACCATGCAAGGATATTCATTTTGGCAGTCCCAGAGAAGAAAATGCAGAAAAAAAAAATCTAAACTTCAGAAACACATGCCTGTGCACATCCAAGAAGCTCAGTGAACTGAAACAGGATAAACTCAAAAGGGAGACTGGGATATTTTATAGTGAACTTGTTGCAACTCAGAGAAAAATAATTGAGAAAGCAGGAAGGGAGATGGTACATGACACACAAGGGATGCACAATAAGATTAAGAGTTGACTTCAACTAAAATATCACAGAGGCCAGAAGGTATGAAGATGACATATTTAAAATTGTCAAAGGAAAAAAAAAGAATTTTAAATCTGTCAAGACTATGTTTCAGAGTGAGGCAGAGGGAATGCAAGTTCAAACCCAGTCTAGGCAACTTAGTCTTAAAAAATGAAAAGGGCTGAGAATATGGCTTAATGCAAAGGTCTTGTGTTCATTCCTTGGTTACCTGCCCTTGTGAAAAAAAATACATTTGATGAATGAAGGAAAATGAAAAACAGATAAGCAAATGCTGAGGGAGTTTGTTATTAATAATTATGCTCTGAAAATGCTAATGGGAGACTTTCAGGCTGAAATTAAAGCATCTTAGCTAGCAAGGTGAAGACATAAGAACTATAGGACCAGAATATCTGAGTAATGCTGAAATCACAATGGTACTACTCAAACTAGGTTACTATAAGTTTAAGATGTTAATCATAATATCCAAGGTAACAACTAAGGAATAACAAAAAACATACAGTCCAAGAGAAAAGTGGAGCCAGCCAGGTAGCTCAGTGGACTAAAGCAGCTGCTTACGCAGAGCAAAGAGGCTGGGGTTTGATCTCCTGCGTGCCATGCTGGTTCTGCCCTTGTGGTGCACTGAGTGGATGTGGTGGTGCACACCTGCAATCCCAGCGCTTGGGAGGCTGAAAAACAGGAGGATGATTACGAACCCAATGTGTGTAGTGAGACGCTATGGACCTTGTACTAAATACATTTAGAAAAAGAAAATTAAAGTGGTGTACTACCAAAAATTCAATAACTATGTAAGGCATTATGCAGAAAACATATAACATGTATTGAAAACAGACAAATGGAAAAAGTCTGTTATTAACAACCAAAGGGAAATGAATTAAGTTCTACTGCTAAAAGGCATAAACTGGGGATGAGTGGCTAAAAACATGGCACCAAGACTTATGCTGCCAGAAACTTTAGGTACATGGACACAAAAATAATTGAAAGTAAAAAGATGAAGAAGAAATTTCATGCAAATAACAACCAAGAGAGCTGTGGTGGCTATATTATTATCAGACAAAATAGAGTTTAAAATTACCAAGGTTATAAGAGACAAAAAAAGGTAAGTTGTTAAAAGATTTTTCTGGGACAGAGGATACAACAATCTTAAACGTAACACCCAGCACAGCCTCAAGAGATATGAAGCAAAGATTGACAAGATTGGAGGGAGAACTAGACATTTCCACCATAACATTTGTAGATTAAATGCTCAGTTTTCATAATGGGTGGAACAGCCTGGCATGTATGAGTAAACTTCTGTCTTCTGGTTGTGCCCCAGGACCCCTCTCCAGGCAGAACCCAGGCTGACCATGTGTGTGAGACCATCCACACACTGGCAGGCCTCCTGTGGAATCCTTCGGCAGAACTCCCTGCAGTGAGGCTAGGGGCCAGACCCACACAGCTAACCTAGGAGCTGAACATCTTGTCAGAGAGGCACAGTGGGTTCACTTCCATACACAGTTTACCATGGGCTACATCAGGAAGAAGCTGAGCACAGCAGCCAGACCCAAACCAGGCACATCTCGATGAGTTCAGAGGTGGTAGGCCCAGACCTGGTAAGCTGAGACATGTTGCTAGATCCAGATCTATCAAAACATTCTCTCTTTCTCTGTTGATTGAGAGAGGGGGCAAAAGGTAACTAGGGCAAACCAGTCTGCCTGGTAAGTCTCATGTACATCAAGGGGAGGTGATCAGACAGAATTTAGGGGAACTAATTTATAAACAAATTCTCAATTTAATTTCTGCTTAGCTACACAGACATAATGTTTGCTCTTATGGTCTAAAACACAAACTCATTAGTTAGAAAAGTTTTTCAACTGCTAAATATCACTATATGTTATTAGGATTCCCAATTATAGCTCAGTAAATACAAAACTGTGACTGCCTTAACCACATAATCTCTCGAAGGTAAGAATTTTGGTAGACACTGAGGTAACAACTGCACCAGTGCACTACGCCAAAGGATGGAGGACAGCGCTTTATAAAATGACAAAGAGAAGGAGCAAAATGCATTCTCAGGCTCCAAGCCCACCGAGAACAAATGCAGGAGACAACAGCATAGAAAAAATTAGAAATCACACACCTGAAATCTCTGAAATGAGAATGTCTGAAGTAAAGAAACAACCATAGAAAGGTATATAGGAAATCAGATCAGAAACAATCTTGGAAGTAAAAAAGAAATGATAACTATAATGAAAGAATTGGGGCTAGGGATATAGCTCCGCTGCACAAGTGCCTGCCTGGCAAGTGCAAGATCGTGAGTTTGAACCCTGGTCCTGTCAAAAATAAATAAATAAATAAATAAATAAATAAATAAATAAATAAATGAAGGCTCCAGCCCTTTTCCTGGGCAACCCACTCGGGTCCCCTTCTGTCCCTCTTCCCAGACAGAAGCTTTCTTTCTCTTAATAAATCTATTCTCATAAAAAAGAAAGAATTACTAAGTGCTTCTAAAGAAGCACTGATAAAAAAATAAGAGAATATAAAAATGATGGAATCATTGAACGACCAGTATAGGAAATACAATGCATGAATCAGATTCAAAGAGATATACAGGAATTCAAAAGATGTATCACAAGTTTGAAAAACTGTTTGAATGAAAGTGAAGATAGAGTATGATATTTTGAAGGCACCATTGTAGCCAGTGAAAAGGTAAGAAAAAATCTCTTCAAAACAACCAGGATGTAGGAAAAAATAATTCAATATCTGGAAGATGATACAAAGATGAACAACGTGAGATGAATAGGCATCAGTGAGAAAGAATGATATAAAAATGATATATACAAATGATATGAAAAAGAACATAGGCAGAAGTAATAGCAGAAAACTTCCCAAATATAGGGAAACTATCTGCCACTCTGGTAACCAAGCATATAGAACTCCATAAAACATCAACCCAATTAAAAACACACCCAGACATCTAATAATCAAGATCCCAGAAATCCAGCACAAGAAAAATATTCTAAAAGTCATTAGAGAAAAACAAAACAAATCACATTTAAAGGAAACCCATCAGAATAATGGCAGATTTCTCTTCACAAACCATGAAGTCAAGAGGAACATGGAGCAGCATACTCCAAGTCCTTCATGAAAACAAACTCCAGCCCAGACTGCTATAACCTGCAAGATGCTCTTTCAAGTTTGATGAAGAAATGAAATACTTCAATGACAAAGAACAGCTAAAAAACTTCATGAGCTACTAAAAGTTACTCTAGAGAGGGTCCCAAATGACCACAACTTCATGAGTGAGAATGAAAGAACCCACCAAATAGGGAAAACAATTAAACATAGGAGAAGAAGGGGTGTACAACAGCAGGCAAATACCATGTCAAGCATAAGTTAATACATCTCAGTTATAACCATCAATGTAAATGGAATCAATTTATCAATTAAAAGAAATAGACTGGCAGAGTGAATTAGGAAGCAAAATCCAATAATACGCTGTATACTAGAAACACAGTTATAAAGAAATTCATAGGCTGAAAGTCAAAGAATATGAAACAATACTACATGCCCTAGCACCTCAGAAAAAATCAAGAATAGCAGTACTATTTGAACACTGTCTGAACTTTAACCAAGATTGATCAAACCAAATAAAGAAAGCTACTACATACTAGTTAGGGGAAAATTCAAAAGGAAGAGGTAACAGTTATAAATATGTACTTGTCCAACTCGGGAGCACCCAACTATATAAGACAAATCTTAATAGACGTGAAAACTCTAATATTCAATGTCACAATCTTAACAGAAGATCTTAACAACCACTTATCCCAAAAATGTAGGTCAAGTACACAAAAATTAGCAAAGAAATAGCAGAACTGAACCAGTGGAACAAATGGACTTAGTGGACATATACAGAGTTTTCTACCCAGCCACATCTGAATACACATTTTCTGAGCTGCACATGGGACATTTTCTAAAACAGACTACATACTAATCCATAGGTCATATTTAAGTATATGCAAGAAAATAGAAATTATTCCATGCATATTATCTGATCACAGTGCAATGAAACTGGAAATAAATAATAAAAGAAACAACAAAACCCCATAAATACATGGAAATTTAACAACATCTTTCTCAACAACCAATGGGTTAGAGATGAAATTAAACAGTATCTACAATTTCATGAAAATTGAAGTAAAACTTATCAGAATTCATGGGATGCAATGAAAGCAGTGTTTAGAGGTAAATTTATTGCCGTGAACTCACATATTAGGAAAACAGAACAGGAACAAACAAATACCCTAAAGCTGTACCTCAAATGTCCAGAAATCAAAGAACAAACCAAACCCAAAGCCCAAAGATGGGAGGAAATTATAAAGATTAGAGCAGAAACTAATGCAACTGAGATAAAGAAAACAATACAAAGTATTAATGAATCAAAAAGCTGGTTCTTAGGGTTCTTAGCTTAGTGGATTAAAATGCCTGCAAGCAGGTGCAGGGGCTGGGGTTTGATCCCTGGGCCTGACGTGCTGCCCTGCACCTTGAGTGTGCTGAGACTGGGCATAGTGGTGCATGCCTGTAATCTCAGCTCTTGTTTTTTTGAAAGATTAAATAAAACTGATATGCCACTAGCTAGCCTTATCAAAAGGAGGAAAAATAAATCTCAAATTCAAGCAATAAAGAATGAAAAGAAAAGGCCGGGCGTGGTGGTGCACGCCTGTAATCCCAGCACTCGGGAGGCTGAGGCAGGAGGATCGGTGCGAGTTCGAGACCAGCCTGGGCTACAAAAGTGAGCTCAAGGCCAGCCTGAACTGCATAGCGAGACCCTGTCTCAAAAAGACAAAAAAAAAAAAAAAAAAAGAACGAAAATACCACAGATACTGTGCAAATTCAAAAGACTATCACTAGCTATTTTGAGAATCTTTACTCTCCCAGAATTGAAGACACAAATCAAATGGACAGATTTGTAGAAAGGTCCAAATTACCAAAACTGAATCAAGAAGATATAAGAATTCTCAATAACCCAACAATAACCAATGAAATTTAAAATGTAATGATAATAATAATAATAATAATAATAATAATAAAACAACTACTGACAAAGAAAAGTTCAGGTCCTGATGTATTTACAGCTAAATTCTACAAGAAATTTATAGAAGGTATAATCCCAATACTCCTCGAACTCTTCAATGAAATTGAAAAGGAAGCAATACTCCCAAAATCATTCCTCGAGGCAAGTAATATACTGATACCAAAATCAGAAAAAGATGCAACTAAAAATGAGAACTACAGGCCAATTGCCCTCATGAACATAGATGCAAAGATCTTCAATGAAATCCTCGCAAATAGAATACACCAAATCATTAAGAAGATTATACGCCATTGCCAGGTAGAATTCATCCCAGTGATGCAAGGATAGTTCAACATATGCAAATCTATAAATGTTATACATTATATCAATAAAGCCAAATCCAAAAACCACGTGATCATCTCAATTGATACAGAAAAACATTTCAACAAAGCCCTATAGAAAGTTGGAATAGGGCCCGGCGGGATGGCTCAGTCCTGCTTGGGAAAGCTTGGGTGGCTTCAGGGACCACGGTT
This sequence comes from Myocastor coypus, assembly GCA_004027025.1. Taxonomy (NCBI): domain Eukaryota; kingdom Metazoa; phylum Chordata; class Mammalia; order Rodentia; family Myocastoridae; genus Myocastor; species Myocastor coypus. Next base: position 54,865 of record PVJA010006515.1, read on the forward strand.
CGATCCCCAGCACCACATGCTGTGCCAGCCCTGCCCTCTGGGTGGGCTGAGCCAGCCACAAAAATGAGTGAATAAACAAAGGTTCTGAAACAAGAAAAAATAAATAAATAAAATTTTTTAAAAAAAGAAAGTTGGAATAGATGGTCTCTACCTCAATCTGATAAAAGCCACCTATGACATCCAACTGTAAATATAATTCTAAAAGGTGAAAAACTGAAATCTTTTACTCTCAGATCTGGTACAAACAAGGATTTCCTCTACCATTACTCCTATTCAATAGAGTTCTGGAACCATTAGTTAGAGCCATTAGACAAGAGAGAGAAATAAGAGGAATAAGAACAGGTAAAGAAGTTAAACTATCATTATTTGCAGATGACACAATACCCTATCTGCAAGACCCAGAAAACTCCACAAAGAAGCTATGAGAATTAACACACAAATTCAGTACCACAGCAGGATACAAAAGTCAACAGCATTCCTCTATACAGATAACAAACACAGTGAGAGAAAAATTAGAGAAATAATACCTTTTATAATAGCACCACAGAAAATGAAATATTTAGAAATTAATCTAACTAAAGTAAAGTATCTATTTAATGAAAATTACAGTACTCTGAAAGAAGAGATCCTAGAGGATTTCAGAAAATGGAAAGATATTTCCTGCTCAGAATAGGAAGAACCAACCCTGTGAAGATGGCCATACTTCCCAAATTGTTAATACAGGTTTAATGCAATCCCTACCAAAATATTATCAACATACCCTACACACCTAGAAAAATCATTCCTAACATTTATTTGTAACAAAAAAAAAAAAATGCCCTCCTAGAATAGCAAAGGCAATCCTGGGCAACAAGGGCAAGGCAGGAGGCATTACAATTCCTCACTTGAAATTATACTACAAAACTATTGTGATAAAATAAGCATAGTATTGAGAAAAAATAGACCTGAGGATCAATGGAATAGATTGGAAGATGAAGATGCAACTACAAACACACTCATCCATCTTATATTTGACAAAGGGGCCAAACATGTTTACTGGAAGAAAGATAGTCTCTAACAAATGGCTCTGGAATAACTGGTCCTCTGTATGCCAAAAACTAAAACGTAATCCAGGTCTATCACATGCACAAAAGTAAAAATGGATTAAAGATCTAAATATTAAAATGGAGAGGTGAGGGGGGCGACCGGTGTGAGAGTTTGGGGCAAGTAAGTGGGGTAGGTTTGTTCATATACCGAGGCAAGGCCCAGGGGCGGCTCGCAGAAGCTGCCAGCCAATGATTTCTGGAGATTCCAAGAGCAAGGAGGACGGGATGGAGGAGATGCAGGGCAGATAGTGCTGGGGGCCTCTGACCCTGAGAGAACGAGTGGCCCGGGTGATCGGAGTTGGTTCCTTGCGGGGAGTGAAACAGATGTGTGTCTTCTGTCCGCAGTTGCCCAGAGGGCGTGCTGGGAACAGGACTTCTAAAAGGCAAATATGTCTGGAAGACTATGGTGCAAAGCCACTTTTGCTGGCTATAAGCGGGGTCTCCGGAATCAGAGAGACATACAGCCCTTCTTAAAATTGAAGGTGTTTATGCCCGGGATGAAACTGAATTCTACCTGGGCAAGAGATGCACTTGTGTATACAAAGCAAAAACAACACAGTGACTCCAGGTGGTAAACCAAACAAAACCAGAGTGATCTGGGGAAAAGTAACTTGGGCCCATGGAAACAGCGGCATGGTTCGTGCCAAGTTCCGAAGCAACCTTCCTGCTAAGGCCATCGGACACCGAATCCGTGTGATGCTGTACCCCTCAAAAATTTAAACTAATGGAAAATAAAAGTGTATTTGTGCTCTTAAAAAAATAAATAAAATAAAATGGAAACAGTAAATCTCATGGAAGAGAAAGTAGGTTGAAAACTTGAAGACATCGGTGTAGGCAAACAAAAATCAAACTTCACGGAAAATATTTGAAAGAATCTATAACTGAGACCTTAAAAAACTAGGACTGGAAATCCCATTCAGTCCAGCTATTCCTTTACTGGAAATTTTCCCAAAAGAACTGAAAACATTATATCACAGTGATACATGTGACTATGTTTCTAGGATCACAATTTGTGATAGTCAAATCTTGGAACCAAGCAAAATGCCAGTCACCTGAGGAATGGATGAAAAAGATGTGTTGTTTTTATACAGTGAAGTATTATTCAGCTATAAGGAATAATAAACTCAAAACCTTTATATACAAATGGATGCAATTTGAAGATATACTCAAAAGTGAAATAAATCACCCCCACATGTGTAAATATCATATTGTCTTCCTAGTGTAAGAACTCAAAAGAAGAGGTAAAAATTGAAAGTTGTAACACAGTTAAATGGAAAGCTAGAACTGAAGGATTCAACAATGAAGCGAGTGAAAGGGGAAAAGATAGGAAATATGGCAGGGGCAAATCATACTCTTATATAAACAAGATAGAAGCTCCAGTGGCGCAATCGGTTAGCGCGCGGTACTTAAATAAACAAGATGGTTAAGGCAATGGTCCTAAGATTCTCCATCAGGATTTCGAAAATGGAAGTTAATGAGTGGAGTTCTCATCCTGACTAACTATATAAGCTGATATCTGTGACCTGAGCAGTTGAACTGAGGACAGCAACGTGTAAAAGGCTCAAGTCAACAGCTTCAGACATTTGCCAGCTCTGCTGGTAATGCACTACTATTATGGACTATTGGACTATTTTGCTGAATTCAAGTGTCTACAATATTTGACATTAAGTATGAAAAAGTCCTTTAAAGTCTCCTCCAAATACAGCTTCTCTAACAACAATGGAACACCCATCTCTGACAAGACAAAACAAAACAAAACAAAAAAAGGGGATATAAATGAAGGAACATTTTGTAGTGATATATATATATATATATATATATATATATATATATATATATACTAATTAGTTCAATGAGAAGGAAGGTCTGTACTAATATTGTCTGAACAACTATTACAAAGACAACAATATGCAATATATTAATTATTGTAACTGTCCTCCTTTGAGACCATTTCATTGCTATTTTTTCTTATTAAAATGAATAAATTTTTTAAAAAGAATAAATAGCCTAGCCTTTCCTTTTTTCTTAGCACTGAGGAAAGCCTTGTACATGCCAGGTGAGCATCTAACAGTAAGAAGCAACCCCAGACAGTTTTTTAAAATTCTAAAACACAGCTTCATAGATAGGCCAGGCTAGGTTTAAACTTGCAATCTTCCTGGATCAGCCTCCCCAGTAGCTGAGATCATGGGCATGTGTCACCACAGTCTGCTTAATTGCTCACTTTTCACTGACAGGTCAAATAAATCACAAAGAATATTAGAACAATTCCTTCAATCAGAGAAAAACGAAAACACTATGTCATAGAACTAAGGAGATGCAGCAAAAGTAGTGCTGGGCTGGCCAGATAGCTCAGCAGATTAAAGCACCTGTTTAGACAAACACAGGGTTCAAGGGTTTGATTCCCAACCTGCTGCGCTGGCCCTGACTGTGGGGCTCACTGAGACAGTGACTGAGACTGGGCATGGTGGTGTGCACCTGTAATTCAGGTTGGGAGGCTGAAAACAGTAGGATCACTACAAGTCCAATCTGTGCAGTGAGCACCTGTAGCCCCTGTTCTAAATACATTTTTTAAAAAGTAGTTCTAAAGAGGAATTCAAGTATCATACAAATATGTACATTAAAAAAGAATAGAGTGCAAATCAGTAACTTAATTGTTAACCTTAAGAAACTGGATATTAAAAAGAATAATATAAACTCAAAACTAGCAAAAGAGGAACATAATAAACATTAGAATAGAAATATACGGAAAAATCTAGAAAAATAAAAAGAGAATGTTAAACAAAACCAGTAAATCAGAAATAAAGAAAGGCATCATAACAATTTTACAAAAATAAAAATAATTATGAGACTATTACAACAAATGATATAGGATTTGATAACCTAGACAAATGGATGAATTTCTAGAAACACACTATCCAACAAAACTGACTAAAGAAAATATGAATACATTTATCACCAGTAAGAAAACCAAATTAAAATTCTTTCAAGAAAGAAAAGCCCAAGGCTGAATAGTTTCTTAGGTGCATCCTATCAAATATTTCAGAAAAATTAGCACCAATATTTCTCATGCTTATCAAAAAATTTAAAGAGGAGAGAATACTTCCCAACTCAGTTCAGGCTAGTATTCACCTGATACTGACTGAAGACAAAGATAGAACAAGAAAAAAAAGTATATATGTATATATATGTAAAAATCTTCATTAACATGTCAGTAAACTAGTGTCAGCAGCATATTAAAGGAATTACATACCAAGTAGGATTAATTCCACAATGCAAGGATGGTGCACTTATTAAAAAATCACTGTAATATATCACATTAATAGGATAAGAATCTCTCAATTGATGCAGAACAAAATCTGAGAAACATCCAATAATTGTTCATGATAAAACTAATAAGCTGAGAATAGAACTAAACATCCTTAACATAATAAATGTCATATACAAAAACTCACATTTATCATACTCAGTGGTGAAAGACTGAAAGCACCTCCCTGAGATCTGCAGCCGGATAAGTATGCCTGCTTTCACCCCTTTTATTCAGCATGGAATTGGAAATAATAGCCAGGTTGATTAGGCAACAAAGAGAAATTATGGGCATCTGAATTGTAAAGGAAAAAGTAAAGTCCTATTTTTAACAGATGACATGTTGATCTAATAAAAGAATTCAATAAAGTTGCAAGACACAAAACAACATGCAAATACCACTTCCAACTTCATACATTAGCAAGGAAGAATCCAAACAAGAAATTTGGGGTGATATGGTAATTGCTTGGCATATGCTGGACCCTGAGTTTAATCCCTAGAACTAACAGAAAATGTCTCAATTTCTAAAAGAAAATTTTTAAAAATTCACTTATAGTAACATTGAAGTGAAAATAAATTTAACCAAGGTGTTAACAGAACTGAAAATTTCAAAAACACTGCTGAAAAACTAAAGAAGGCCTAAATAAATAAAAAGGTATCTGTATTTATGGATTGTACAACCTAATACTATTAGGAAGACTGTATCAGTTTGTTTTCCATTGTTACAACAAAATATGTGAAGCTGAGTAATGTTTAAAGAAAAGAAGTTTACTGAGTGTTATACTTCATGTCCCCCAAAAGCTTATGTACTTGTAGAAGAAACTTCTGGGAGGCGACTGTGTCACTGAAGCACGATACTCACTGGGACTCCCCTGATGAGTTTATATCTGTATGTGAGGCCGGAAGGTAAAGCCTGGGAAGAGGAGATGGTTCCATGGGAGCGTGGCTTGGGAATGTGTCACTCCTTTCTCTCCTGATCTCTGCTCTGCCTCCTGCCACATCACTGTGAGTTGTCTCTCCTCTGCCATGCTCAAGCTGCCATGTCATCCTCCTATGGTGCCAGCCAACTATGGGCTAAAATCAGTATAAGCTGTAAACCAAAATAAACAACTTTCTTTTGTGGATGTTGGGTCTTTGTCAGAGCAACACAGAAAGTAAGACTCTTAACTCAGAATTGTGGAGATTTATGAGCAAGGCAACAGATTCTGCTCAGGTCTAGTGAGGGTCCCATCATAGGCAGCATCTAAAGCGTTGGAGCCCATGTGGAAGAGGGCACAAGGTGAGACAAAAAGCCATAGACTGGGAGGGGTCAATCTTGCTTTTTCTATATAGAAACTAGTCAGGATCCCACCAGAATTACATCAGTCTTTCTAAGGGTTCTGTCCCCAGTGGTCTAAACACCTATTACACCTTGCTTCTTAATCATCCCACCACCTACCAATGTCAGCACACAGAGGACCAGCCTTGGAGCACACGAGTTGTTGGTGGACACATCCCAACCATAGCAGTGACAGTAGTGCCCAAAGTGATCTATAATTTTTATGTAATTTCTATTAAAACTTCAAGAGTACTTTTTCCAGAAACTACAAATGTTACCTTAAAATTTATATACAGCCTTAAGGGTGAGAGCAGCTAAAGAATTCTTGAAAAAGAACAAAGTTTGAGAACTCTTGTTTTCTGATTTCAAAATTTACCACACAACTACAATAATCAAAATAGTACAATTATGGTATGACAGATACATAGACCAATGAATAAAAATAGATACACAACTAATAAATGAACAGAAAGATGCCAAGAATACATGACAGGAAAATGATAGCCCTTTCTACAAATGCTCTAGGACAAACTCTATATCCATATGCCAAATAATTAAATTGGACTTTTGGTAACTCAAGATAGATGGAAGAGTAAAAGTAAGAGAGGAAGCTATACATATCATTGAAGGAAATGATATTTTGAAGATGACATTAAAAAGGACAGACAATAAAAGAAATGATAGTAGCTTGGGGCATAGTTCAGTGACAGAGCACTTGCTTAGCATGTTCAAGGCCTGGGTTCAACCCCTAGCACCAGTACAAAAAGGAAAATGAAGTATAAGGAGAAGGGGAAGAAGAAGAAATTCAAATGAGACTAGATCAAAGTAAAGTGAAACCTACGGAATGGAAGATAATGTCTGTAAACCAGATCTGGGAAGACATTATAACTAGAAAATTCTTAAAACTCAATGTTAAAAACAGAAGAACAAAGCAAGTTTAATTCACTTAAAAGTGAGCAAAAGCTATGAATACATATTTTTCTAAACAAGACACAAACACACACACACACACACACACACACACACACACACACACAGAACACACACAAATGACCAACAGAGGTTTGCAATGTCACTGATCATTTGGGAAACCCAAATTAGTTAGTTTGTTTTTTTTTTTCTTTCTTTCTTTTTTGCAGTACTGGGGTTTGAACTCAGGACCCTGTGCTCTCCAGGCAGGTGTTTATTCTACTAAGCTATCTCCCCGGCCCTGGGAAATCCAAATTAAAAGAACAGTGAGATATCATATCATCTCTGCTAGAATGACCATTATTTAAAGGTAAAGGAGGAAAGAAGGAAAGAAGAAAGGAGGGAGGAAGAGAGGGCAGGCGGGCATTGGTGAGAATGTAGGGAAACTGGAACCTTGTGCGCTGCTGGTAGAGATGCAAAATGGTGCAGCTGTTATGGTGAACACTGTGGGGCTCCTCAAAAAACCGTGTTATATATACATAATGAACATTGTTTATCTGTCAAACGAAGTAAATCCCTTCCTATGCCACAACATGGATGAACCTTGAGAACATGACACTAAGCCCTAAATGCCAGTCACAGATGGGCTAATACTGCATAATTCCACTTATGTAAAGAATCTAGAATAGTCAAACTTATCAAAGCAGAAACTGTCACTAGCACAGTGAAATGAACCTGGGAGTTGCTCAATGGGTAGGAAGTTTCACTCATGAAAGAAGATATTCTGGAGAGGTCTGTGGTTCACGATATTGTAATATACTTAAATTGTTAAGATGTCATGTCACAAGTTGCAATTAACACATATGATAAACATTTGCACTTAAAACATTTTTAACAGTAAAAGACACATTGTCATTCATTCTCCTCCCCAGGACTTGCCCTCATTTTGAGCACAATTACTTCTTCATTCTTCTTCTTCTTCTTCTTCTTCTTCTTCTTCTTCTTCTTCTCCTTCTTCTTCTTCTTCTTCTTCTTCTTCTTCTTCTTCTTCTTCTTCTTCTTCTTCTTCTTCTTCTTCTTCTTCTTCTTCTTCCTCTTCTTTTTCTTCTTCTTCCTCTTCCTCTTCCTCTTCCTCTTCCTCTTCTTCTTCTTCTTCTTCTCCTCTGTAGTTAGGACAGGGTCTACAAGGCCTACAGGGTCTCACTATGTAGATCAGACTTGTAGTGATTCTCCTGTTCTCAGCTTCCCAAGTGCTGGGATTACAAGTGCGTGCCACCATGCTCAGACTCAATTACTGCCTCATTGTGCCCTGGGGGCTGGATTGACACGGGATTGAACCTGGCCACTGTGCTCTGCCTAAGTAGGAGCATTAGTCTGCTGAGCTATCAGGTAGGCCACCTCAGGCTGGCCCCCCTGCTCTTTCATTCCTACCATTCTCTGAGACATTCTGGAAGTCTCCTTTTGTCCCTTGAGCTCTTGTGCTCTTCCACCCACCAGTGCTGCCCTACTACAGCTTTTAGCTGCTGAAAGAACCACACTATAGAGCCCTTTTGAGTGCCTCTCTGAAATTTTTCTTCACACCCTTCCATCTTTGTTTTTTAAGTGACTACTCCTCCACTGGTGCTCCATACAGTTTCATTTCGGCCTTTTGAAGGGTAAGAAATTTCTTACATAGGGGAAGTTTTGTCTTTCCATCATCAATTTCACCTGTCTACTGTAAAAACATTCATATTTTCTAAGAGAGAAACTTTATTCCTTCTTTCCGAAGATGTCGGCTGAATAGAACTTACTCAACCCTTGGTTCTAAGAGCATCAGATGCCAAATCTTGGCCAATCAGAGCACTTAATATTCTGATCTATGATTACAAGGGTACATCATTCCTCAGAGCAAGTAAAATTCAAATCTAGAACTTATGCTGAACTGTTAGGAAAAGAAATCTCCTTTTTGCAATAACTGTGGACAAGAAATTAGACTGTAACACTTGTGCATCCAGCCCTCTTATCATAATGAGAGATCCTATCTGAAAATGAATCCAATCCCAAGGTAGCAAGTGTTGATAATATTAATGACATAGCTTGAGCATTTAGAGCAGTCATCTATGCCTTGCGAAAGCTGGTCTGTCAGTGTAAACTAAACAACTAACTTGAAGATAACATCTGGCAATGGAACAACCGTTGTCAAATTCCTATTCCTTTGTTTAATGAAATTTTGTATCATTGCTATTATAGTTACCACTTTATACCATTTTTAAAAAAGAAACCTGGTCATAGGATTTTATAATTTTTGCTTAGCCACTTTGAAGTAAGTTACTCTTTTTCCGTAAGTAAACTACTAGTTCATGCTGCACCCTTCTCCTTATGTAAGTTAGAACTTAGCACGTTAGATAGCAAACAGGGCAATTCCTATGAAGTTGAAAGACAAGTAGGCCAATCTAAGGTGCTATCTATGGGGAATATGAGAGTGCTCAGAAAGGTCAGGTGCTGCTGATGCTCTCAATGTGTATAAGGTACAGTTTGCGTGAGTTAAGTTCAGGCTTGCAGAGCAGTTCACTTATAATCTGTGCATGTTACTGTACATGAACAAACATTTTTCTCCAGTGCCAAGGACGGAACTCTAGGCTCTTACTGCACTCCTACACCTACTTAAGTTTTAAAGTACCACTCATGCCTGCTCCCCTGCATCCTCCCTCCCCCACATGAGCTTTTCTTTTTTTTTTTTTTTTTTCTTTTTTGAAGAACTGGGGATCCTACTGAGGTATCTCCCCAGCCCTGGGAAATCCAAATGAATTCCCAAATGCTAAGTTCATCTCCATAGGCCCCAAGCCTGTGGCACTGGGGCTTGCGGCAGTTATAGGACAGCTGCAGATTCTCTGATCTTCTTGGTGAGGGATGGGTCTCAGTCCCCTAGATTATGACTGTTGAAACTAATTTTCTCAGTGGCAGTGATGAGATAGAACTTTCCCAATTAGCGTATCTGCCTTGCTTGGTTGTATTCATACTCTCAGAACCACAAGTCACCACATAGGAATCCAAGCCTCCACCCACCATATGGGAAAACCATTTGTTACCTGTGCCGGCTTTCTTAATCTGGGTGATGTGGCAATGAGAAGCCATCTTGGGAAAGATAATTTTGCCTGGCTGTGTCAGCTCCCATAAGCTTTGAGGGGCTACAGACAGGGCCCCTTTCTTAGTCCCAGTCTAACATTACATATCAGCACAACAGTGGTTGTTTTCTGGGACTCAGTTTTATAGCCATTTATGACCCAGCAACAGATTCCTGGGACAAGACCTCTCTGCCTGTAGCCTTACCTCACAACATCCACTGATGCAGCCCCTGACTTGAAGAAATCTGTGGTGTCTTCAACCTCTGGGACATTTGGGAGAATCCTCTGCCACACACTCTGGAAAACAAAGCTATGTGAGAACACTTCCTGGGGTGCCTAGAAGCAGCTGCTATTCCATGATGGCAGCCCTCACATGTATTACTTACTGATGTCTAGGTGCTGGGGCTGATCTCTTGCCGGGGGGTCACTGATAATACTGAAGTGGTCACTTTTGCAGGGAAACAGAAGCCACAGCAGCCCAGGCCACTCTGAAAACCAGCTGGTGTCCTCACACCTAGTTTGCCTCAACTGCATACTTCTCAGGGGTCCCTGTGACAGTCTAGGCAGTGGGACAAAGGTTAGGAAGCAGGAGGGCAGGGCTCAGCTATTCCTGACACCTACCTCATGCTCAACTTGGCCTTTGGACTTTGGTGTCCCTAGCGTGACACAGACATGAGTGAACCAAATGTAATGATTGGCTCAGGGACTTGGGCCTTGTTCTTACTGAGTTGTGAAATGGCCAGGACCTATCTCCCCTGGGGCCTGTGGAAGGCATCATGAACTGGCCTACTATCCTCGCAAATGAGTGTGGAGAGGCCAATGAAAGCTCAGTGGACCACTCATTTACTCAATAATTTAGGTCACCCAGTAAGTCAAGATGGGATGATGTTTTCTGGAAAGATTCCCAGCTGGCATGGGGGCACAGGAGTCAGGGGGAGCCACCTCCATGCTCAACCAGATTGTTACTCTCTAGCTGATGTCTAGGCTGGGATCCGTCTCCGGCCTGCAAGGCATGTGAGGCCAGGCTGTGAGCTCCAAGTGCTACAGGCCCAGTCCTTGAAACCTCTATTGAACTGGCTTAGATCTTAAATGTCTCCCAAAGGCTCCTGTGCTAATGGCTTGGTTGCCAGATTTTCACAATGGCAAAGCTGTAGAAACATGAACAGGTAGGGCCTAGTAGAAGGAAGTTAGGTCACTGCGGATTTGTGGTGCAAGGGGATACTGAGACCCTGGCCCCTGCTCTTTCTCTTCCTTTTTCTTTTTCTCTGGCATCAAGTAAGCAGCTTGGGTTTTTCCATGTGTTCTCTACCTGATGTTTGGTCCTGCCCCAGGCTCTACTGCAACAGAGCCAAGTAACCAAGAATAGAAACCTCTGAAGCTACTACTCAAAATAAAACTCTCCTCCTTTTAAAATGATTTTCTCAGATGCTTTGGCACAGAAATGGAAGCTCCCCTAACACACTGTCTGTACTCTCCTTTGCTATAGTCTTTGTTTGTTTGTTTGTTTTTTCTCCTCCTGGGACAAATGCCATAGATGTGGCCTTTCTGCTCTTGGATGACCATCAGCACCAGGTTAGGCCACCGTTGTGAACCACGGGACTCCTGCCTGTCTCTCTAGGTCTCCATCCAGACTCTCTTACCTGCTGATGCTGCTTCCCTACCCACCCCTAGCTCGTGTTTAAAACTTGAGCATGCTTCCGAGCCCCAATATTTTGTCATCTCTTTCCTGAAACTCCGTGATCACTCTGTTGGCAGAAACTGCCCTCCTCAGACTTCTGAGTGTGAACCCACCTGTTGGCATGGGATATTCTGTTGTGTGGCATGCATGAGATGCACAGGCCCTTATCAGATGCAAGTGGCATCTTGGCAAGGCACAGTGAGTGGCTCACCAAATACACTCAAGGAACAAAGCCTCCTTCAAGTTGAGTTCTGCTGCTGACCAGCATGGAAATTCTGACTCCTCTTGAGTTCCTGTTTCCTCATTTTACCACAACTACACATGGATTCCATGGAGAGTGTGGGCTCAGGAGGGTAGGACAGTAGGCTGCTGCCCTGCCCATGCCTTCCTCAGCCATACTGGGTACATGGTAGCCTCTACTGTATGGTTATAGGTGGGGCCTCTCCTCTTAGGGAGCTGCAGACTGCTCTCTCTCCTCCTTCTGGCCATCTCCTTTCTACCCCATCTACTTCCGGCCCATACACCCTTGCACTCAGCCCACCTAGGCTGAGAGTCACCGTGACAAGGATCTGACACATTGCCATGAAGGCCATTCTGCAGGGCGATGTAGGCAAGCATTAAGCTCACATATTTTCCCTCATCAGATGTGGCCCTACCCTGCAGGTCTGGTTCCTTCTCTGGGACACAAGAGTAACAAGAAGTACCTATGTCAGAGTTTTAAAAACTGAGGGCGGTACTGTTTCCGAAGTGTTTCAAGATCTGTATAGGTCCACATTCAAGAAATGCAGTTGTCCCTCAGTGTCCACAGGTGATTAACTCCCAAGGGTACCAAGATTTGTGATACTCAAAATCCTTATATAAATTGCATAATATTTGACACAACTTATGTACATCCTCTGGAAGTTTTAAACTCTCCCTAGGTTACTTACACTATCTAATACAGTGTGTTATGTAACTGGTAGCAAGAGAATGACAAAAAGTCTGTACAAGCTCAATACATATATGATTTAATTAATTAATTTTGGTACCAGGAATCAAACTCAGCACCTCGTACTTGCTAGGCAGGTGCTGTACCACTGAGCTACATCTCTGGCCCACCCATGTAATTTTCATAGGAAACATTGTCAACCCATGGTCAGTTGACCTTTGACCTTGAGACCCATGATCACAGGCAGCCCACTGTGCCTTCCTCAGCCATAATGGGTGCGTGGTAGGCTGTGTCTCCTTTTCTCATGATGAGTCTTTAGTCTTTTTCTACATGTACAGAGCTTGTGACCCAACTGGATTCCTAAGAATCTCACATGTATTATTTCTTCTGCCATTTACATGGTGGCATTCATCATTCCCATACACACAGAGCTCCACAGTAGCTATTTAAAGAAAACATCTTTTGACTCAGTCCTAGGTCTACAAACAGGTGATGCCCCAACCCACTCATAGTAAGTTCCAGAGGGCTGTTTGTCCAGTTAGCCTAGTAACCCTAGAGTAAGTACAGAGTCGGGGCCAAGGTAGCTTTATGGAAATATCTTTGGGAAGATTGGATTATTGGTTATTTTCATGGTACTAGGTATGGAACTCAGGGCCTCTGCATCCAAGTGTTCTAGTACTGAGCAACATCGCTAGCAAGAAATATGTTTAATATCTCTCTTCACAGTTTCTCTGCAGCCTGGCTTTATTGTTTCTAACTATGTTTAGAATATAAAGGGTATGGGGTCTGGCAGTTCTAGCCTCAGATGACACAAAACAGGAGAGGGAAAGAACTTTTCCCCCTAAACTTGGTTGAAAAAAAGGAAAAAAAAATATTATGACAAGAACTAATGAACTACGTTCTCCAGCCTCAGGAGAACTTTTTTTTTTTTGAAACTAGATGTTCAAATTGTCCAGCTTTCCAGTAAGGAAGTTGCTGGCACTCCGCCTTCATGGTCATGCAGCACCACAAGTCTAACCTTGCAGAGATCTTGCTCTCAGTGTTATGACACCCATAATCACCAGCTGTGACCCAACTCTGGCTCACTGCTGCCCAACACAGCTCCTGACGCTGGCTTTCCTGTCCTCCTGAGATGGTTCCCAAAGCATAAGGAGCAACCTACCCTCCCACTCACCACCTTCGCATTTGCTGTTCCTTTGGTCAGGAAGGGCTCCCCTCTGATCTTTTTTTCACCTAGCTCTCAGCTCCCAGTCCCCTCTGGGGGAGCCTTCCCTCACCTTCCTTTCCTATGCTGACCTCCAGCCTCAAGAGACTGCCTTCTCACCACCTGCTCATCCTACTTAGGCTGGTATTCTCTACCTAGGATGTGTTTATTGGGATGTACTATATCATAAATCTTGCTTATGCACATGATTATTTAAATTGATGAATGGCTGAAAATGCACCAAACATCATCCATTCAATTAGGCTCAATACTATGTATGATTTCCAAGGAGAGGGAGACAGGCAGATGGAACAGGAAGCACCAAGAACAAACTTGGAAGTGATGATCAACTAAACTTCCAGCTGAAGAGACTGAGTCTTAGAAAGGAGAGTACCCTCTGTATCACATGGCAGCAAAGGCAGATAGGATCTCAGTTATGCCTGATCCCAAATTCCATTCACAGTTCTCCTCTGGGAAGCTTCTATGGTCAAATTATAGGGCATACATTCTCATCACAGGCCATGGGAGAGGGCTCTGGCCTAGTCCACAAGTGTTTTTTTCTACTGAAAATGAATTGGTAGAAGAGTCAGACACCTAGTTCATGAAAACCCAGGCTGCGGGTACAAAAAAATGAGGGGCACAGAGACATCAGAAAGCCCCAAGATGGGACAGGACTAATTTTGTTCAGTAGTCTGCACACACACCCAGCCCTATATATTGCAGCTCTCAAAGCACACGTGTAATAAATACCCAGCCTTCCCAACCAGACAGCACTCCAGGAGGCACCTCTCACCCGCACAGCCTCTGCGGTGGCCAGCTCTGCTTCTGTCAGCTCTAGGGCATTGCTGGCTTCTCTCTTGAAGAAGTGCGAGGCTGGGATCATCTTGCCATCCTCCAGCTGCATGTTCTTTACCAGTAACTGAAAAAGGAAGAATTTCACACTGCTGTGTCAGGTGTAGACTGGAAGAGAATGGTTTAACCAGGGTGCCATGCTTGGCAGTGCACGCTTTGATATCAGTCTTCATCACCAGGAGGAAGCAGGCAAACCCAAATGCGAACAACTCAAAGCCAGAAGGACAAATTCTAGGGATGCAGAAAAAATTGCACAATTTTTTGTTTCTCAGTTTTGTCAGCTATCCTAACTATCCTTTTAAGTGTAATATTATTATTTTTATAAAAAGGACTCCTGCTCATAAAAAAGTAACTCAAGAACTACATTGAAAAACAATTAAAAAATGATTAATGATTCAACAGCTCCCCAAAGGCTCATGAAGATGCTTGTCTGGGACACAAAAGTCGAATGATGAGAAGACAGAGAAAGAGTCTAGCAAGCCCTCCAGTTTACACTTCCTGTAGGTGCACTCACTGGCCTTGCATCCGGCCTTGGATGTCTGACGTGATATAAGGTCAGCTGGATGCCTGATGTGAACTGTAATGCATGCAGAATGTGGATGTAAAACATTCTTATATCTTCCCCAGCTTTACTGAATTGGGTAGTATAGCCATATAAATTGTTTGGGGCCTGCTTATTCATAAATAGTTGTTTAATAAATATTTTTTAAGGGACAGAAAAAATGCATATATTAACTCATATGTTATTCCATATAAACTCAAAGTAGACTGCTTGTCTCTAATAAAGGCAATGGGCCAAATATGCTATAGCTTCTCCTTCCAATTCAACAAAGGTGGCTGGATTCTGGGACAGAGGTAAAGAACAATAGTTAGTCATGCCTTGTGAACGTTGCTGAAAAGTAGACATTCACTAAGTAATCTCCAAACTATCAACAAATTTTCCACTATAATCAACCTACAAACTTCAGCATGCATCCCCCCCGTCTACACACATACACATGGAAACTTAGGAAGACAAGGTAACAAAATGTCTTCAAAACTCCTAACTTCCCCAAAGCTATTCCATGGGGCATCTAGAGGAAAGAAATCAAAACCGAAGAAGCTACATACCCACATTTTTCAAAAAGAGAATAGAGAAAATAGCAAAACAGCAATAAGGAGCTTGATGAGCTAAAAAAAAAAAAAAAAAAAAAAAAAAAAAAAGATATATCTGAACAGGTAATGGGGTTAATAAAATTAACAACAAGTTCTCAGACACTACTAAAAAGCTAGCTGAGTTAAACAAAATGACTCAACATATGTATGGCCAGCATAGGAAAAAGATGAGGGTCATAAAAAGCTACCAAACAGAAATTGAGATTGAAAATTTATTAGTACTATAGGCATCAGAACTGATGAGTGTGAGGTTTGAGTATCAAAACTGGAAGACAGGGCTATTGTTAATGACCAGTGAATGGAAGATACCTTTCAAATAAGAGAATATGGCAAATGGATGCAACAGCTGCATTATGATGCAAAGAAAACTAATCTAAGATCAGTTGGAATTAGCAGAAAGCCAGTTATACTTTTGGGTTAAAAAAAAAAGACATGAAAAACATATTTACTGAAATAACAATAAAAAACTTTCCACATGTAGGAAAAGAAATTAATGTAAAGATAAGTGAGGCATATAGAACCCCAAATATCTATGATTGGAAAATTACCTCTCCACAACACATCATAGTAAAAATTCCAGAAATTCAACACACAAAAAATTTATTGTTATTATTATTATTTTTATTATTATTATATTGGTACAGGGTCTCACTACAGAACTCAGATTCCTAGTGATCCTCCTCTTTTCAGCCCCTCCAGCACTGGGACTACAGGCCTGTGCCACCATGCCTGGTCTTGATGGCTAGCTCAGTGCACCTGGGGGCAGGGTCAGCACAGCAAGTGGTGGTGGGGGGCACAAATTCTTAAAAGCTGCATTCAGCTTCATAAAATAAGTACTTCTGGGCATAAAAGATCAGATAAACATAAACAATTATAGTGGGGGATCTCAATACACTATAGTCACAAATAGATCACATAGACAAAAAAGAAAAGAAAAGAATTATCTGATTGAACTAAGGCTTGAATTAAATGGATTTAATAGATATATACAAAGCAGTCTATCCAAAAGCTTTTTTTCAGCAACACATCAACATATACCAAAAACACAGTGTACTAGTCAATGAAGCATGCTTAAGTAAATGTTAAAGAACTGAAATTATACTATGAATGTTATACGATCATAGTGTAAAGAAACAAAATCAATAGTAAAAGAAAATATAGAAATAATGAAAAAATAAAAAATAAAAGAAATAAGGCAAATACATAGTAATGAAATAATAGACTCTTGAATAATAAATGGGTTACAGAAGAAAGCAAGGAAGAAATAAGACAGTTCCTAGAACTAAACAATAGTGCACTACAGCATACTTGAACTTATGAGATGCAATGAAAACAGTCTTAAGAGGGAAATTTATAACCATGAATTCCTATAAGTGAAAACAAAGTAAGCTCAAATAAATAACTCAAAATTATACCTCAACTTCTTTTTTTTTTTTCTCTTTGAGACAGGGTCTCACTATGCAGTTTAGGCTGGCCTTGAGCTCACTTTGGTAGCCCAGGCTGGTCTCGAACTCACACCGATCCTCCTTCCTCAGCCTCCTGAGTGCTGGGATTACAGGCGTGTGCCACCACGCCTGGCTCTACACCTCAACTTCTTAGAACAACAAGAACAATCCAAACTCAAAGGTAATACAAAGAAGGAAATTGTAAAAAATCAATGAGATTAAGACAAAAAGCTCTGAAGAGTCTATATATCAAAAGGTGAGTTTTCAGAACAATAGACAAACCCTTAACACCAATCTTTCCCCAAAAACGAAAGACCAAATCCATGCAATTATGAATGGAAAGAATGAATTCACAATGAATGCTGCCAAAGTGCAGAAGGTTATTAGCAATGACTTTGGAAACCTATATGCCAATAAATTGAAGAATTCAAAAGAAATTGATAAGCTCCTTGATGCATATGAATCTCAGAACTAAACCAAGAAGCTATAAAAACTTCAAGTAATCCAATAACATGCAATGAAATTAAAGCAATAATAAAATAAAAACCTGTCTATTGAGAAAATCCCATGTCCAGGTGGATTCACTTATGTATCCTACAAGAACCACAGGGCAAAATCTAAAACAAATATACCTCACACTGTTGAATGAAACTAAAAGGGAAGGAATGCTCATAAATTTATTTCTGCAAGTTAGCATTATCCCAATTCCCAAATCAGAAAAGAATCTAACCAAAATACAAAATACAGTAGGCTAATCTCAAAAATAAATATAGATGCAAAAATCTTCAATAAGATACTGGTAAATAGAATGCAACAAATTATCAAAAAGATCAAACATCATGACTAAGAAAGTTTTATCCCATTTGACCCTGGAAGATACAAAAAAAAATGAATGTTTTGTTATACAGGTCTTGCTTCGACTTGCCCTTGACCACCCAGCAAGAAAAAAAAAAAAAATCCTTAATTACAATGCATGGAACGCAGAGCTAGATTGGTGAGATGAGCTTTAGGAGGCTTAGATTCAATAGCCTCCAACGTCACAAGCTTCACTGGTGGCACA
>PVJA010006516.1:0-72892 GCA_004027025.1 Myocastor coypus
TCCTCCTGCCTCAGCCTCCCAAGTGCTGGGATTACAGGCGTGAGCCACCACACCCGGCTCCCTTGCAACTTTTGAGCTTACAATAATACATGGAAAGAAAATGTCAACATGTGTGAATTCAAACTATTTCTAATTTCTAAAAGAAAAATAAAAAGTCTGTTACTTAAACTCCTTGCGGCCTCCTTGAGAGAAGAATCCTCTTAATCCTGATCTTGAGAGTCACTTGGGGAGCTCTGAAACAATTACCATTCAAGGTCCCACCTCAAAGACTCTAGTCTGATTGGTCTGTAGTTCAGCCATTGCCTGAACTACAGTGGAACCAGAGGTAAGAACGCCACTGTCAAGAGGATGGTGAGCAGCAGCCTCACCTGTGAAATAATGTCTTCCCATGAGCATCCTCCACCCAGACTCCCAAATGCCAGGTGAGGCAGCATCTTCTTTCCTAGGGGCATTTACCTTCTATTTCAGCACTAGAACATGGTTGGTCTCCACAAAGAATTCCCAGGACAGCAATCATGCTGAGAGACAGTAATGAATTCAGACTCACAACTTAAATTCTACCACTGGGAGACAACTGCATAAATTTCTCATTTCTAAAGCTGCCTGGATATTAAAATCAACTGAAAATCTTCTTAGAAATGCAGATTCCAAGACATCACACTGACTGAATCAGTCTCTGGGGACAAAGCCCTGTAATTTGCATTTTGTTAAACCCTCCAAGTGAGTCTTACATTTCATCTTGTTAATAGTTGTTAGATTTGCACCGATAAAAGCATGGCGGTGTCATAAATAACATTATGAACTGAAACATGCATTTCAGTCTGAAAACACATCCATTCTGGAGTATAATAAGAAAAAGCACTACAGGCTTTCAGCTCTGACCCATTAGCAATGGAATTTCAGCTTCACCATCACTAGTTCTTGTGACCCTGGTCATGGGCCCAAAGCCTCTGTGCAGCTTGTAAAGTGACAAGAGAAGAATATGTCCTTCCTGGGGCTGCAGTGATCTACCCACTGCAAAGGGACAGCAGAGAAGCCAGCGGATTTATGTCCATCCCGCCGCCCACCACCACCACAGTACCCTGTGAAGAGCAGTGGGTGGAGAGAAGAGCAAACGAAACGGGTAGGGTGCAAAGGGAGGCTGACATGAGAAAGAGAAGCAGAGACACTGCGAGAATACAGAGACAGTAACTCTATCAGGGACCTGTCAATCATTTCCTCTCACTCTAAAATTCCAGTAAGCAAAGAGTGACAATCGCAATGCTACATTTTTCTACCATTCAAACCACTTACACTTTTGATGCTATTTCAGTAATTTTGCTGACCTTGTGATATAATCCCATTTAGCTGATTTTGCTGAAAGGTTTACCTGTAATTCAGAAACTGAATTCAGAAAATTCAACTGGTTCATGACCAATTGATCAGGAACCATTTGAAATTGCAAGCGTTGACTGTGCAAAAGAATTTTTTAGAATTCCACTACTGTGGAATCAGATCCCTTCCTAGCTTGCTAAGTGGCTCACTCTGTCAAAAGCAAGGACTTGACCTCCATTTCATTGTTTATCAATAATATCAAATGCCAACAGCTCTGTGGAGGCACTCTGAAAAATCTTCTTTTAAACCTCGTGAGCACGGGGCCGGGCAGGATGGCTCAGAGGTCTAAAGCGCCTGTTTAGGAAGGCTTAGGCGGCTGCAGGGACCTCAGTTTGATCCCCGGCACCACATGCTGCACCAGCCCTGCCCTCAGGGCAGGCTGAGCCGGCCATAAAAATAAATAAATGAACAAACAAAAGTTCTGAAACAAGAAAAATAAATAAATAAAAATTTAAAAAAAAAATAATAAAGCTAGTGAGCTCTTTCCAACAAATATTTATTGACTAACTTATGGGCCAAGAGCCTCCTTCTCTGTGCTCTCCGGTTCTCCACACTAGGTTTTATTATTGCCCTTTCAGGCTACTTTGTAAGTATTTGTTTTCTTTTTTTCTCTCCTCTGCAAGATTGTGTGTTCCTCTAAGGCAGAAACCAGGACATATTTGTCTTCGGGTTCCTCTCAATGGATATGTGGCTAACCCATACAGGAGTGAATAGCACTGATTTATCTAAAAATGATGTACATTCTATGTATATTAAGCATCTGACAGAGAACTATGCCAGTTATAAAACCTTAGAAAAGTTCATGAAGGGAAAGAATTCTCTCTTCCACAAAAATACTCGAACAGTTATTTAAAGAAATGCACACAGAGCTGGAGAGACAGCAGAAAGGCATAAGCAGCAGTCCGGCAAGTGCAGCGTCCTGAGTTTGATCCCCAGTACAAAAAAAGCATGCAAAAGTTAAATGAAATTTCCTTCTTAACTCATAAATTATATATGATTAACCTAAATAAGAACATAAGACTTAAAGTCAAAGGCAAAATCTCTGATACATAGACAATGCTAGACATTCTGTGCTTAGCAAAGTCTTTTTAAATAGGGCACCAAAAATCACAACCCATGAAAGAAAATAGAATAATAAATTGAACTTAAGATCTTTTGTTCTTCAACAAACAATGCTATAGTACCAAAAAGCAAGGCACAGAATGAGGTAAAATATTTGCAAAATACAAAGCACAACAAAGAATTTGTGCCTAGGATACATAGTGATGTGATACAACTCAATAATAAGTAGACCAATAACAAATTTAAAAATGAACAAAATATTTAAAATAACTCTTCACCAAATCAACAGCAAATAAATCCATAGAAACACTTAAAGTTTTTATTATTATTATTAGAAGCATGCAAAGTAAAGCCACAAGAGATACCATTACATGCTAAAATTTAAGTCTCACTATACCAGAATACATGTACAATTGTTGGCCATAGAAACTAACAAACATTAAACAAACAGATGACAAATTAAGTATACAAAATTAAATACCTCTTTCTTATGGGCAAATAAAAGCACTATAAACATTTGAAAAACAGAAGTCAAAAAAAATTAAAAAAAAAAAAAGAAAAACAGAAGTCAAACAGGGAAGTAATATTTGCAAAACATGTGACAACAGGTTATTAGTCTTACTATGCAAATACGTCTTACAATTTTTTTTTTTTAATGCACGAGGACATAAACTGGAAAGTCTCCAAAGAGGGGCAAAATATTCAACAATATTATGAAAAGATGTTCTTTCTCAGTTATTTTTAAGGAAATAAAAAGCAACTAGATATTATATTAATAAATTGGCAAAATTACTTGCAAGACTAAAACTCTATTGAAAGACGTAGCCAAATTTAAATCTGCAAATAAATAAGTGCATTTGAGTTCTCTTCAATAGAGATGGCACTATATAAACAGAAATTTCTCTAAATTAATTTGTACATGAATCACATTAGAACATTGTGGCATTTATTCCAAAACCCACATAAAATTCCTGCTAAGTAACCTTGAATTTTGGCAAGATAGAATATGAAAATATTTTCAATTATTGTTTGAAGCTATTAAAACAATAAGCTGGTCATTTGTAGGGGAAAATTGTAATGCTAGGACATCATCTCCTGTATTTAAAGACCAAAATTAAGCTGTAAAATTACTAGCAGAAATTTGGATATAACTGTCTGTCTTAAATAATCATACAGGGGGAAACTTTTGGCATATCAAAACTCAAAAGCATAAAACAAAAATACTGATAAACTGCTGCATCAAACTAAAATCTTCACTATATGAGGAAAATAGAAGGTACGGAGGCCTGGGTGAGGTTAAACACGGGAGTCAGGAGCCCCCAAGGCAGAGAGGCACCACAGTGGAGCGCTCTTTAGGTCTGTGGCCGGAAAGAACCCTGCTGAAACATAACGGAGGGTGCAGAGTAGATGCTTTGCCACTGATCATGAGAACGTTGAAGGTCCCAAATACAGCCAGCTAAAGACAGGGCAAGGGCAGATTTGTGGGAAAGTTACACTTTGGAAGTGTCTGTAGGAACCAGCAAAAGTCTCTGAACACCTTTCCTATCTCCAGTCCACTTGAAGTCACTGAGTAAAGATAGCGGTATAGTCACTGGCCTGCCATGGCCTCAAGCGTGCCAGCTGGAATTCCAAGGGGTACTGGCACCCTCCAGACCTGCTTGCACATAGCATGTGTAACAGACTCAGTGGTCTGTCTGGATCTTCAGGCCCTTGGTGCCAAGGTACAGAACACTTTAACTTAGGAATTACTTCAGACCTTTGTCCACCTGCACAAGTCCCCAACCACAATACAGAGGAGGAGAGCTCAGGCCACCACAAGTCCCCACACCTGAGCTGAGAGAGACCAGTGGTCTCATCTATTTTAGATTATTATTATAAATAAAATTTTATTATAAATAAAATTATTATAAATATGACCACAAGAAGGACCATAGGGCTGGGTTCTTTTTAACCCTAGGTGTTTCTTTTCTGAAAGAAGAGATAAGAGTGAATCTAGTCTTATAAGAGCTTAGGATTAGGAGACGTCGATTTTACTTCTATGGTATCTGAGATGGTCTCCTTAGGTTTCCCTACATAAAAGGATATTTTCATAGAATATGCTGTTAGTGCTTCTGTTAGATCACCAGTTAGACTTAATAAACCCCCATGTCTTCTCTCACACCCACTTAAATTTGCCCCCTCCTTTTTCTTTACCCTCCCTATTATAGTTTCCAAATTTCCCCTCCTTCTCCTTTCTTTTATACAAACACTATTGTAAAAGCTTGTTTTGTTTTCCTTTGTCTTACTGAGACTATGCGTGGTGTATATGTGTTTATGTAACTGTGTATAAATGTTAATTATTGTTTTAGTCTCAACGGTGATTAACACTGAAAACATCAAGTTATCTGTCACTAGGGTTGCTTCTATAGTTTTGTAACAATGGCTTTCTGCTAGTTCATAAATTGGATCTGATCTCCACTCAGCCTCTCACACATTCTACTTAGATTTCCTTTTGTTCTTTTATTTCCACCCACACACATAAACTCTCAAAAACTCTTCTTCCTCTATCTTCTTTCCAGGCATAAAATAATATCATTAAAACTACTTTGTTTCCTTTTCTATTATTTTCTCCTCTTTCTTTTAATATTTCTCACAACATTATACATTAGTATCCATTTATCTTTCTGGATCGCTGAAAGTTAATTAACAATCCAGGATGAACAATGTATATAAAAGTGTACCTTCACTTAATATAACTTGAAATAGCAGGTTATATGCTCTGTCACCAATTAAGAGAACATTAAAGGTCTAACTGCATCTAAAAGTGTGCCTTGAGCTGACCAAATATCTCAGCGGATTAAAGCACCTGCAAGCAAGCACAGGGGCCAGAAGTTTGGTTCCCAGGCCTGCTGTGCGGGCCCCGCCCCCAGGGCACACTGATCGGGCAACGGAAACTGGGTGCGATGGTGTGCACCTGTAATCCCAGCTCTTGGGAGGCTGTAAACAGATAGATCACTATGAGTGTGATTTAGTGCTGAGACCCTGAATACCCAGTAGACCTTCCCTAAAATTAAAAAATAAAAGTGTATCTTGACTCGATACAAACGTCTTTCATGTGCTATATGTTCTTTGGTCTATTCGTCTTGTTTTGCAATCTGAAAATTAACTTTATAAAGTCTTATAACTGCCCCCCTAGCTGTCCCACAGAGGTTCCAATGAACCCCATTACCTGCCCTCATCCTGAAGACTGCCAGAGAAAGTTGAGAGACTGCTGCAAGACCTGAAAACAGATGTCCAGAAAACTGCCACAAGGACCTGTGGGGGGCCCTGTGGAGCCCTACGCTCGAGCGTCATCACGAGAGCTCTGCAGAGCTTCAGCCTGCACCCGTCATCACTGGACCCTTCCTGAGCTGCGGTTGCCGCACTCCCCTCAGTGAGGTGGAAGCCACACTGAACCCCACACAACAGTGAGCCTACGCTGCCCTCCCAGTCACCGGAGAACCTTGCTCACCCACACCCCACACCCCTGCCAATATGCGGAGTCAAGGGGAACACTGAGGGCTTCAAAAACTGACAAGGCAAGGAAGCAAAGGCAGTCTCACATCTCACCCACCCAAAACAAGTCCAGGAGGCTCAGTAATAGAACTTGGAAATCACACACCTGAGATGGCGGAGATGGTAGTGACTGAAGTAAAGAAACAACTCCATCAGGCTATGGAGGAAATAAAATCATAAATAATCTCTTAAATAAAAGATGGGAAAAAAATAAAAAAATAAATAAAAAGATGGAATGAGGGGCCAGGGATAGAGCTTAGTGGCATGTGCAAGGTCCTGAATTCAATCCCTGGTACCTCACACACACACACACACACACAAAAAAAAAAAAAAAAAGGACAACAATCATGAAAGAATTGCTCAATACATCAAAGGAAGACATAGATTTAAAAAAATAGAAGGGAATAGGAAAATAATGGAAATATTTGATTAATAATATGGGAAAGAACTAGAATGCATGAAATAAAATCAAATATATCCAAGACATTAACAATTCCATTTAAAGCAGGCAATACCACTTGAACAAAACAGAAGATAGAATTTCAGAGTTTGAACATAGCATTTCAGCTGGTAAACATGAAAGAAAAGATATCATAAAAATAACAAGAAAGGGCTAGCAAGATAGCAACCGCAGGGACCATGGCTAGATGCTAAGCACCACGTGCTGCATCAGCCCCACCCCCAGGGCAGGCTGAGCCAGCAGTAACATAAATAAGTAAGTAAATAAATAAATAAATGAAGGAAAATAAAAACAAGGAACCAGGAAATAAAAACACAACAGCTTCAAGATGATGTAAAGAAATATAAGACTAACGGGTATCAACAAAACAGCTGGAGTTAACACAAATGACATAAAAAGATCATTTGCAGAACTAGTAGCATTTCCCAAGCATGGGGAAAGAATCTGACGTAGAGTTAACTTAGTCATATAGAGCTCTGGCTAGCCATAATCAAAACAAATATTCACACAGATACAAAATAATCAAGAACCCAGAAACTGAGCAAAAGAAGACAATATTAAACGTTGTTAGAGAGAAGAAACAGGTCACCTATAATGGAAAGCCCAACAGAATCATAGCAGAGTTCTCAACACACACAATCAAATCAACAAGAGCTTAGAGTGAGACATTTCATGTCCTTAAAGAAAACAACTTTTAATCCAGTTTGATGTACCCTGTGAAACTATCTATCACATTTAATGGAGAGATAAGGTACTTCCGTTCAACCCTACAAAGAGTAACATCAGACATTTTAAGAAGAAACAAAGATGACTACAGTCTCAACAACAACAGAAAAGAACTACCAAGCAGAGCAAATAATTAAGCACAGGGGTAAAGTGGGGAGCCTACAGTAGGAAAACAACATGACAAAGATAAGCCAATATGTATCCGTTATGACCATCAATCTAAATGGCTTCAATACACCAATCAAAAGAAGCAGACTGGCAGAGTAGAACAAGAAACAAAACCCAACACTAGGCTGCACATAAGAAACACATTTACCTCAAAAAAATCAATATACTGAATGTCAAAGAATGGAAACTAATACTCGATATGACAGGAACCCAGAAAAAAGCAGAGTAGCTATTCTCATTGCTGACAATGTCAACTTCAAACCAATCATGATTAAAAGAGCCAAGAAAGGTCACTGCACACTTGTCAGGGGAAAACTGAAAGAGGAAGAGATAATAATTATAAATATATATGCATTCAATGTAGGAGGACCAACCTTATGAAACAAATCTTAATAGACATGAAAAGTTTAATGAGCAATAACATAATTGTACTGGGAGATTTTAACACCACGTTGACACAAAGAGATGGATTAACAATGCAAAAAACAAGCAAATAAATAGCAGAATGAAAGCAAACCTTGGAAGAAATGGACCTAGTAGACCTTTACACAGTTTTTCACCCAATAGTATCAGAATACGCATTCTTCTCATCTGCACATGTAACATTCCCTAAAATAGATCATGTGCTAGCACATATAACATGCTTAAGTAAATAAAATAATAGCATTTATAAAATGATAACATTTATATGCACTAAGGACAAATACACCAAGAGAAATTATGGAATCCATGTCGTTAGCAATAACACCCAAAACAATGAACTACTTAAATCAATCTCACAGTGGAAGTCAGATTGTGAAAGATTCATACAGTGAAAATTATAATACTCTGAAAAAAAGAGACTGAAGGGAATTTGAGAAAATGGAAAGATATTCCTTGCTCCTAGATAGGAAGAACCAACATATGTATGTATGCAGACTCTTCTGGATAACTGTACTGCCAATTTCTACTGGTCTTTGGAATTGTGAAGTTTCAATGCTTAATTTTTTTCTTTTTATTCTTCTTACATTTTTCTTTCTTTTGGATTTGTTTTGTTTTGTTTTTCTTTAATACCATCTTGCATGTTTGTATCAGGTAAAATGAACCACTATTTTGAAGATAAAATAATGCAATGCAGCACCCATTGTTGAATTCCTATTACTTTGTTTAGTGAGATTTTACATCATTTCTAGTATTGTTTTTTCTATCACCATTTTGTATTCTTTAAAAAAATAAAAATGAAAGGAGAATTTAGAACAAGAAAGAACCTCTCCATGACACATCACATTCAAAACTCCTAAAACTAAAAAAAAAAAAAAAAAAAAAAAAAAAAAAAAAAAAAAAAAAAAAAAAAAAAAAAAAAAAAAAAAAAAAAAAAAAAAAAAAAAAAAAAAAAAAAAAATGACAGTAGTAAAAGCTGTTGTTGGGTAAAGGCAAATTCCTTTTTGAAAAGTCCTCAAAGACAAGGAAACCATATATTATTAAAGTTTTAAGACTTAACAGAATATAATTGTTAACCCAGATTACTGTATCCTGAACGTTTACTCTTCAAAATTAATGGGTAAATAAATGCCTTACACAATAAAGATAAATTAAATAAACTGGCAACACAAACTCAGCAGTGCAGATAGCTTGCATAATACTTAAAACAATCTTAAAGGAGGATAAGAGAAAAGAACGAAGGGGAAAGGAAAAATAGGTTAATATTCATACATAAATATATATACAAAATACTTAAGGTAATATACTATTAATTGCTACTAGCTCATTGAAAGGAAAGTTTTATGCCAATATTTTGTTCATATTTTCATGCCTATATCCTATAATATGAGCAACAATTTCCACAATAGCCATACACAACGCACTGACCATTGTTACTCTCCTACAACTTTGTTTTGAATTTTATCAGAGTTTTCAGCATTTATTTTTCTTTTCTTCAAAATAAAAAATAAGAAGGAGGACAATACCTGTGAGCCCAAGAGAAATTGTAAATCTCACCAGGAGAGGAAACAAACAAAAAACAGAACAGAGCGAAACACAGGAAAAAAACATAGGATGGCATATCAACAACGTTCCGCAATATTACTCAGTCTAAGTCAGCAGTTCTCAACTTGTGGGTGGTGACCCCGGCAGGGGTTGAATGACCAAAACACAGGGGTCACCTAAAGCCATTGGAAAATGTTATTTACTTGGAATTACAGTTTTGAAGTACCCACCAAAATTATTTTTTGGTTTGAGGTCACCACAACATGAGGAACTGTATTGCTTTAGAAAGGTTGAGAACCACTGGTCTAAGTGGTTTCAGTGCACTAATGGAAAAAGGCAGAATGGATTTAAATAAAGGCACAATGCCTATAGAGAAACATCCTGAAAGACACACAGATGAAAGATAAAAGGATGAAAAGTGATACTCTGAGCAGCTGGAGCCAGAAACAAGTATGACCATTCTAATTCCTGAAACAATGGCCTCAAATCAAAACTACTGGAAAAAAATAAATTCAATACATATTAGTAAAGGGAAAAGTCACCAGGGTGAGATAACAATCGTAAATATACATGCTCCAAACATTGATGCACCCAGAGTCATAAAACGAAAAGTACTCAACATAAAATGCCAGATAGACACAAATGCAATGAATCAGTATCTTTGACAAATATAGATGCAAGAAGCCTCAATAGGATAATGGCAATTCAAAAATCATTAAAAAGATCATACACCAGCACCAACTTCACCTTTTCCAAGGGATAAAAGTGTAACTCAGTGTGCATTAGTCAATATAATATCCGCACATAGAGTTAAGGACAAAAGCCACATGACCATTGTAATAGATGCAGAAAAAGCCTTTGACAAAATCCTACATTCATTTCTAATTTTAAAAGGAAACTGATAAAAATAAGAATTCAAAGACCTTGTCTCAAATTGATAAAAGCTGTGCACAAGAAACCCATGTGTACCCACATCATACTGAAAGGGGAATAAAAGAAAGCGTTACCTGCCACATGAAGAATGAGGCAGGGGTGCCTTTTCCCTCCACTCCTGTTCAGTGTAGTGCTCAGAGCTTGGCAGTTAGGTCAAGACAATTAGGCAAGAGAAAACATGCACAGTACACATACAGGGAATAAAGAAATCAAATAGTCTCTATTTGTAGATGACATCCTCTGCGTAGAAGTCTCAAATAATCATAAAACACTCTTTGAAATGATTTTTGAAATTCAGTATAATAGCAGGCTTCAAAATTAACACAAGAAATAGCATTCCTGTATACCACCAAGAAAAAAATCATGATAGCTGCCACAAAATTAAACAATCAACCTAACAAAGCAGAAAAAAAAAAAAACCCTATAACAATAGGTACAGAATTTTGAAGAAAGAAATTGAAAGGACATTAGAAAACGAAAAGATGCCCTCTATTCCTAGAAAAGAGGGGAGGGAAGGGGACAACAAACACTGTAAGACAAAAACCACAAGTGACTCTAGTGGCTGGAGCTAAAACAAACATATTAACGATTCAAAATCCAGAACTGTCTTATATTTAAAGAAACAGGCCAAACGAGGAGGGTTTCAGTAAACCAATGTACATAGCTAGTGTTCAGTTATTCATCCATTTGGTTCCAAAATTGCAGGCTGACAATCCTTCGGTATTTTTCCTAGTCTCTTATTCTCATTTAATATCATTTTCGTTTTCTTGTAAACCAACCATTTACTTGAGAGACAGTATAGCAGTAACTGAAATTACATTAGAAGCACACACATCTAAAAGACCAGAATGACAGGCATTGCACACATAGTTTTAGTGTTACACGTTGCTGTCCTCAGTGTGATAAACCTTTTAGAGGTTCTTAGGTTCTAATCCAGTCAGATATTTTCTCCAGGTCTGATATTTGGCACTAAGATGAACTTTATAATTAAATGTATATTGGTGCCTCAATACTACCACAGCCTTGTTCCAAATCTACCCAGTGTGTTACATCACGCAATACTGTATAATGTTTGGCCCTGGCCTACGATTCAAGAAATGTCATCATAAAGAACTTCTTTTCATTTGTAGTGGAAGTTTTAGCAGGCCAGGAATCTTTTGCATATATTATTTACCTATGTCTATATTCTAAATTCAGAAATTAATCTGGATTATTTTCCCTGTAAGCTAAGCTTAGTGGACATAGAAGCTAGTAACTAACTTATGCCAGATGAGAACTTCCTAAGTATATACTTGATATGATCATGCACTTCACATGCTGAAATTTTTGACCCAACCACCCTAATTCTAGAGATTTCCACTAAGGAAATCTTGTGCAGACATAAAACCTTAAAAGTTGAGTATAACATTTTTAACATAAAAAATTAAACGTAAAAATATCCAAGCCATAGGAGGTTGGACAAATGAAATTTGAAAACGAAACAAATTAATAGTCTTTAAAATGTCAACTTCTAGAATAAAATGGTGTAGTAATGCTAGTATCACTGGAAACAAAAACTTCTACAGCTTCTTTAACAGATATGACCTTAAAAGACTGGGTAATCACCAAACCAACAGCTCTTCTTTGTTAGGCACAGAGTTCCAAGCCTGTGGCTGGTATTTGTAACCACACCCCGGAGCCACCTTCATCTCTACCACACACGATGCCTGGAGCTACATTTACTTCTCAGCCCTGTTTCCTTAAGCTTCTTTCACTGAAAGCTTTGATTCCATAATACTTCCTTGGTCAGACTTTCCAGGTAGGTCAAACTCTAATCAACCATGAGAAATTTCAGGTTGGTACATGGTTGCAAGTGGCCTAGGGAGGGAAACACTGCATATATATTAACACAAGAAAAACCATGTGTGATTCAAACTGTCACACTGAGCTGCTTCTCAGAATGGGCACCTGTATGAAGCATTTCTAATGCTATTCCAGAAGGTTGTCCTCCCATTACGTAGGTCACACTAGGATGAATTTACTTAAAACTCATTCATTCCGAGACTTGGGCATGGAATATATTTTGATCTGAAATTGATCATAGTACTACAAAAAAAAGGAGAATATGCATGCCACATTATTGGCCGTGGTCCAAACAAGATATATTTCCCCTAATTTAGAAATTAGAAAATATTAGTACAGAATTCATAACTACTTTGCAGGGTCAAAGGATAGACTTATAGATTATGACTGGCTTTTCTTTAAGAATTAAGTCAATCACAAACCTCTGCTAAAATTTTGGATCCAATTATTTGACAAAAATGTCTGCAAAGTCTAGATCTTGGCAGCAGTTTTGCATTTACTTACTTTAGTTTGTGGATTCTGCTTTATTTGTCTTTTTGTTCAAATAGCTGGTCAGACTACAATAGCACACATTAAGGGATACACTTACAAGAAGCACTAAGAGAAATTTGTCTAGATTTTGCCACTTCATGGTTCACAACTGTTCAGTTAGTAATAAGGAGATATTTAAAGACTTGCTTTGCCCCCATCCCAACCTTTTTAGGAAGTATCCACATAGAATCAGAATACTTGGATTTGAATGCAATTTAATTCTGCATGTCCCTAAAGCTGGGTTTTGCCATCTGTGCAAATAAGACAAAGTCTACCTCAGAGAATTGTCATGAGAATATAATAGGAATGGACTCAATAAGTCATAGCAACTATTTAACATTAGTACTATAGTTTAACTACAATTACTTGTAACATTGTTAGTGATGTTTGTTGTTGCTGTGCTTAAGAATTTTAGAGCGGTTTTACACTCATGCAGAAGCCAAGAGGGAGGTACACAGACTGCCCCTCCACTGCCTGCCCTATACATTCATAGCGCCCAGAGGACTGATGCATTTGCTATGACTGATGAGCCCAGACAAGTCAAAATCTCTCATCAAAATGTCCAGCTGTCGTGAAGGTCCACTCTTGGTGTTGCATGTTCTTCAGAGTTCGATAAAGGCAAAGTGCCATGTATCCCCCATCATCATGCAGAGTAGCCTCACACCCGACAAGTATTCGGTATTCCACCCAAGCATCCCGTCGCCTCTCACTGCTGGAATCCACGGACATTTTTATTGTCTCCATGAGTTTGCCTTTTCCAGATGTCACAGAGCTGTAATCATACAATATGCAAATATTCAGGCCAGCTTCTGTCCCTTAGTGGTACGTATCTAAATTCCCTCCATTTTTTTGCTGCTGAAAAATCACATGTTAGTGCTGAATAATATTTCACTGTCAGGACATATCACAGCTTATTTACCCATTTGCCTACTGTAGAACATCCTATTTGCTGCTATGTTAGAGCAGTTAGGAATGAAGTTGCTGTGAATACCTATGCACAAGTTCTTATGTAGACATAAGTTTTTATCTTTTCTGAATTAATAGCAAGGACTTCAATTTCTGAATTAGAGTATATTCAATTTTATTTAAAAAAAAAAAAAAGTAAAAGCCAGCCAACAGTCTTGCAAAGTGGCCATATGCTTCTTTTTAACATGGCAATGGATGAGAGCTCCTATTGTCCAACAATCTCACCAGCACTTGATGGCAATGACAGTCTGGATTTCAGCCGTTCCTACGTGTACAGAAAACAGTCTTGTTGCTCTGATTTGTATCCCCCTTGTGTCACATAATGTGATGCTTTTTTTCCTACGTGCATTTGCCATTTGGATGTCTTCTTTGGTGAAGAGTCTAAAATCTAAGACTGATTTTCAGTAATGTTGTACAGTTTTCATATTTTGGGGTCATACTTCTTTACCAAGTATGACATTTGCAAATATTTAATCCCAGCCTCTGTGTGTCTTCTAGTTCCTTTTGACACTTCCTTTTGCAGAATAGAAGTCCATAATTTTATTAAAGCCCATCTTATCATTTAAATCCAGGGCCTCATGCAAGCCTGAAAAGAACTCCACCACTGAGCTACACCCCAGCCCTGCCATTATTTTACACATCACACTGTGATGTTGCATATAATGTCACATCATAACCAAAGCTGCATATATTTTCCATTATCTTCCTGGAATTATAAAACTTTTTTTCATTTGTTTTATAGTGAAGTCAATGATTCATTCAGGAGCAATGTTGGTAAAAGGAATGATTTTATATCTAGGTTCTTTTGATATGTAGACACCCAGTTATATCAGCATGAAATGTTGAGAATACATCTTTGCTTCACTGCATTACTATGTTCCTTTGTCAAAGATGAGTTGATTACTTTTATTTGGATCTATTTTGGGCCTCTCTGTTTTTCTGATCGATTTGTCTGATCCGTCTATTCTTTATGATACCTATTGCTTCATAGTAATCTTGATACACTCACTCTTGGTTTTTATTATAACCACTACTTTTTGCTAAAATTGTGCAGTTATGAGAGATAATAGAGTCATGGCTTGGAAGTCCAGCACACATCTGTGTGTGCACAGTAAAGATGGCCTTAGAAACCATCTCTCCAGAGACCATTGGCCTAGTTCGTCAGTTTCCACGCAGCCATCATAAAATTATCCCAAAACTTACCGGTTTAAGCAGCAATCACGTTATTTGCCTTCAATTTTATAGGTGTCTATCTTAGGCGAGGCCTTTCTGCTCCATAGAAAGGCTGCATTTCGTTGGTGCGTGGGGGCCTGAAAGTCCAGCAGACTCATTTGCACACTCTTTCCTCACCCCCATTCAGGCTCACTTATAGGATTATGGCTTCTGGGGGACCAAAGAAGGGGAACAGGAGTAACTCAGGGAGTGACTGCCTCCCAGCAGGCCACATTCTAAGGAGGATCTGCCTATCTCTTCAATCTCTGCCTCAGATGCTTTATGGAAACATTTGTCCCATGTTCCATTGATTGAATTCAATTACAGGTAGCCCAGCTCAGATCACCTTTTTTCTAGGTTGCAAAGTATTTTTATAGGAGACAGAAAGCAGATATTACCCTTTAATGAAAGCTCTAGTGAAGAATTTTACAGGTATCTTTAATTCACCATAGCCATGTCTTCTAGAGATCTTGGAGCAATCTCGATATTCTTCTTAATTCAACCTCCTCATCACTAGTAGTCTTATGCTACAGTAATTTGGAGAGCAATTAACCAAAGTAGGTTTTTGATACCCAAAAAGCCTCTACTAAGAGCTTGCTTTCTTCTGATTACAGATATCCTGAACACAGTTTTTGAATTGCATGATCCAAAAATGAGAAGCAATTCAGAAAGGGAAGCCAAGCTTATTGGGTAATAAGATTATAGATATGGAGGACACGAAGGATGAAGGGAAGCGAGGAACATCACAGTCAAATCCCCGCAGTCTTGCCTTAGGATGCAGACAGCTTTGATGCCTCGAGTTCCAGCTTTTCCCCAAATGAGAACTCCACTCTCTTGAACTCTCAGCTGTAGAATGTCTACAGGACTGCTTTCTTCACAAAGACTTCCGTGATTTCTAGAAGGTTCCGCCTTTCTGATCTCTTTTATATGCTCTGTTTGTGTCACCCTAAATGTGAATGTTACCCCTTTACACACACACATATATGTTCAGTTACATCTTACATGGGTATTTTTTATAATGCAGAACAAAAACCCACAGCATTTATTTAAAAACTTAAGCCTCTGTTTTCTTACAACACCATTGACCCTCTCACCAATCAGGATGGGGTAGAGCAGGCCCTCCAAGTAATCCCAGTTTCACTCCATTCTTATTGGTTTTTTCCTCCCTTCTTCCTTACCTTTCCTCCAATTTCTCCCTCTCTCTCTTCCTTCCTCAGCCCTCACAATCCTTCTGAGGAGAGGAATAATAGTAGAATTTAAGAGTAGAATATATATTTTGGGGGGAAAAGAAAGCTTCTGTCTAAGAGAGGCACAGAAGGGGGGATTCAAGCAAGTTGGCCCCTACACAATACCTTTCATATTGGGAACAGGTCAAATTTCCCCCAAGCTCAGAGTTTCATTCAGCTGCTATCCAGCTTCCTGGAAGGAGTTGGGAAGGTAAGATGGACAGCCAAGACTCTTATCCATACGAAAAGATAGCATGGTTCCAGTAAAGAATCAGGCAAATCATTTCACTCTGAAGCAATGAAATAGCAATTTCAGAGGAGGGATTTCACAGATTGAACAATTCTTTGAGAAAAGGGGCAGCAAAGACATTGAAGCTGTCTTTACTCCATGACGGTTACATCTTCCCAAGATGCACTCATCTGGGGCCACATTCGTTTTCACCTGCTTTTAACATATCAAAATGGAAAGGTCAAATACAGAGCTCTAAATGTCTAGGGATTTTGCACTAGAAGTATTTAAAGGTGTGTAACATCACTTCCCAAGGAAATACCATCATCCAGGTGTAGCAATGGTTGTAGGCCATTTTCACTAATTTGGAAAGTCCCGTTCAAATTGCAAGTACAGATAATTCATGCACAGGATAAAGCAGATTGGCAAAGGTTATCTTTTTTTTTTTTTTTTTAATTTGTGCTCACACGAAAGGAGATCAATTTGCAAAAGAAATGCCCAACACAGTGTCTCTTTGTCAAGCCCAGCAGCCTGGCCCCATTTTGATTCCAGAGGTCAGAGTCTCCCTTCTTAGCCACATAACCACATTCTCACCAGAGCCACCACTGGCACTCTCAGCTTCTATACAGTGGCTCAGAATGTGCCATGGTCTTTGCCAGCTGGGGTGAATTGCACTCCGTTTGGCATTGCTTGCAGGAAGAGAATTCATCATTCTCTTCATGGTGTGCTGCTTACAGGGCAATCTTAATTAAATTGTAAATGTCAAATAGCAGCTTGGGGGAGGGTGGGCCTAAAGAGAGATGCAACTAGTCCCATTCATCATTCACTGAACACGCTGGTAGCCCTTCTCCTAGAAAAAGCTCTTAAAAGAAGGCCAAAACTGGATGTTGCATGACAAGTCGCCATCATTTCTCCCTGTCCTATAGATGTAGACCCATCCACGCCTACCTGCAAGCCACACCGACACTCTTGGGACTCTTGAGGCAGTTATGAGGAGTAAGGCCAAGAGAGAACGTTGCAAGGTCAGGCTTTACGTCTGACAAATCGAAGGCAGTATTATCTTCAAGATCATTTTTCTCAGGTTTTCAAACCCATTTGTTTTAGAAACCTAGCAGATAGAAGTAATCAAAAGAACATATAAATAATAGGGCTCCATGGTCGTCACAGCTTAAAATGCTGGTGGCCTCCTAATTTCAAGACCAATGGCTAAAGAAGGCCAAGTCAAACCAGTTTCTGGGCTTCAGCTCAGAAAGCTACTAGCTTTTTCCTTAACTTAGAGTTCACACCTTTTTGGAAGCCTCAGCGAGGCAAGCTTCTTGGTTGGTGTGTCCATCCAAGTGTTCAGCATACTTATCTACTTGCCTTTCTGTTGGCCCCAGTAATGGTTGATATGTTGTGTCCACTTGAGAAGTCTAGAAGCTTATCAAAGTCATCCAACATTTCTACATGCCCTTGCTGAGCTACGGTGTTCACTGTACTAACTTGAGTAATTTAGATGTTTAACTAAGTAACTCATCAGGGAGTCAGGGTCCTCACTTTGTAAGCATCCCCAGCCTGTGCAAGAGGAGGGCACAAAGATGGTGCACATGCCTCACCTACCCGAGGACAGAGAGCCTGCACATGCACAACTTAACAGAGAGGCTTGCTCCACCCCCTTTTGGTCTTGCTGTTTTTCTACCTTCCACCACCATGAACCGCTGCCCTCTGCCATGTGCTACCCCCTGTGTGGGAGCCAGCCAAGTATAGACTGAAACCTCCACAAACTGTGAGCTAAATAAGCCTTTCCTCCTTTAATTTGGGTGTCAGATATTTTGACTCAACAGCCAGAGAAAAGTAACCGACACACCACCATGAACCATAGGCGGTAAGACAATACCATCTCTTATCTGTCGCCCAACCCCAGCGCTGAGCACAGGGTTCTGAACAGAGCAGTTGCATGGTATCAGTTAGACTGGTCCCATCACCTTGCTAAGGTGAAGAAACTGACACAAAACAACTCAGTGACTTCATGACTGAACCACAGTCTCTTCTGCCTGACTGCGGCCCTCTGGCCTTTGCTGCATCAAGCCAGTAGCCCATCAGGCAATCCCGTTTCCATCTCGGGTTTGCCTAATCTTTCTTCTGTGACACTGAATTTCAAAAGTTGGGGCTTTCTCAATCCTAGCACTTGGAGACCGAAAGGGCCCAACGGAACCCAGCGTTTTACAACAAGAAAAACAATGCCCTGAGAAGTGACTCGCAGCAGATCCTGGCCTAGAACTTGGGTCTCCTGACACTTCGCTACTTTTGTACTTGGTGGAGAAAAGTAACACAGTATTATACTGGGTTGATAAATGCACCCGTCCCACAAGTTTTGAGTTTGCATCTCAGGCTTATTAATGATATGCAAGCCAGTGAATTTAGAGAAGGAAGAAACACAGAGATGATTTACATTCATCTTTCCTTTCTGGCTCCACATGTTGCAAATGGAGACCATTTGGTGGGGGCTGAAGAGGTGAGGAGCGATCCACAATGCGCGGTTCTGCCTCAGCGCTCGGCAGGGCTGTCAGTAATATCTTACTTAACATACTGTCACAGAATTTTCCTTCAGTGTCACCTCGGTCGCTACTGTAACACTCCATAAGAAATAATGCCATCTGTTAAAATACACAAGGCAGGGAGACGCAGCTGCTGTCCTCACACAATGATGGAATTAGCCAACACGAAGCAATTACTTTCCTTTTAGATTTCACAATTAAAATTTTAGTCTTGCTTTATTTGTATTACAAAAGTCACCACAACACTGTGCCTGTTGAAGTAACAACACCGCTCGCTTGATGAAAACAGAGGAGGAGGAGTCTAGCTGGGGATAATGGTAATTGTTACTCTGTTGCCTTTCTTGTACATACTTTTTTAAAATTCTATTGGGCAATGTTAATTATAGGTAGCAACACTAAACATAATGGATTTGTACATAGCTCTCACAGTGAGGGCACCCTAGTACTCAGTTAAAGAAAAAAGGAAAAATATAAAGTGAGGATTAAAGCTGATGAATTGATCATTATGCTTCTTCTCTAGATTCTCTGTCTCTCTCTCTCTCTGTCTCTCTCTGTCTCTCTGTCTCTGTCTCTCTCTCTGTCTCTCTCTCTCTCTCTGTCTCTCTCTCTCTCTCTCGCTCTCTCTCTCTCCCTCTCTCTCTCTCTCTCTCTGGTAGTAGAAGTATTAATGGAGAAGGAAGGGACTCATCTCAGGAGAGAGGTTTCTAATTTGAACAGAGATGAAATTCTGCCTCTCAGCTTTTATTCCATTCATTGGAAGGGAGCAGATTGCTGGCTAAATAACAGAAGGGTGGACCTCTTCAGGGCTTAACTGCTGAGCTAACTCTTCAGAAAGCTGTAAGAGATCAACAGTTGCCTTGGCCGTCCTCCATCAGGAGGTTGTCAGCAAGCTGGTGTTTCTCTCTTTGATGCATTTTTTAGGGTGGGAATTATGTACTCCTTCCTGGAGGCAGAGAATAGACTAGCTTTCTGATGGACAAAATTCTCTTGTGAAGCAGAGCAAAACTCAGTGACTCTAAAAAAGAGGGAAGTCCCCACTTTCTCTCCAATTTTTGACCTTTTTGTGAATCACGCAATGACAACGCATGCTGATGAAGCCGTGAGCACAAGAATACCTAGAGTTTGTCAACTGGTCCTCAGACAGGAAGCTTCAACTATCCACCCCTTTTCATGGTGTGTTTAATAGCCTTAAATTTTCAGTAGTAGAATTTCCATTTCAAACATGCTACCAATGTTATATATCCCTATCTACAATTCTGCAGTCTAAAGTCCAAATTGCCCGGAACCCAAAAATTGTGGAACACTCACACAATACCACAAGTGGAAAGTTCCACAACTGACTTCAAGAGACAAGGCACAAGCCGGGCGTGGTGGCGCATGCCTGTAATCCCAGCACTCGGGAGGCTGAGGCAGGAGGATCGGTGCGAGTTCAAGACCAGCCTGGGCTACAAAAGTGAACTCAAGGCCAGCCTCAACTGCATAACGAGACCCTGTCTCAAAAAGACAAAAAAAAAAGAGAGACAAGGCACAGTTGAAACACAGGTGCCCTGAAAAGATTATATAAAGTTACCTTCAAGTGATAAGTATCAGATGTATATGAACTACAAGTGGATATCATCTTTAGATTTGAGTCTGATGTGCAAAAATATTTCATTAAATATATATTTCAAAATCTAAAAACATCCCAGACCCAAAACACTTCTGTTCCCAAGCATTTTGGATAAGAACCCTCTATCTATATTTGTTTTTAATAAACTTCCATATATATTTGGCTCATAGAAGGATCCATGTGCTATTTGCTAAAATGGCTCTCAAGCCACATAGTAAAATAATTTCATTCTATCTTTTAAAAAATTCAGTCTAGACTCTGCAGATAAGACACAGCTTTTATAGGAAAAGTAGTCCTAAATAAAATAAACTTGGTCTTCAGCACAAAATATCTTAGATGAGGTGTGAAGGCACATGCATGTAACCCCAGCACTTGGGAGGGTGAGGCAGAAAGACTGGAAGTTCAAGACCACCCTGGACTACGTAGGGAGATGCTGTCTCCAAAAATGCAAACCAAAAGAATCTTATAAAATGAGTCATTTTAAAATAACATATAGAGTCTGGTTTCCTACATGGTAAAATTCCTTCAGAATGCTCTTATCTTTTTTGATCCCCTATCAAAATAATAAAGTACCTTTGCTAAATGAGGTTCAATTTTTGTGAACTAATAATTTCATATGTTAATTGCTGCATGTTTCCATTTTGGAATTATATGTGTTAGCAACTCAGTATTCCAGATGAGATACATTGTAGCTAAAAAACATAGTCAAACAAAATCTGGACAAATTTGTTACTCATACATATGGATTTTGCCTGGTTCTATTGACCAAAATCTTGATGAGTATAATGTCTGATATATTATTATAATAGGGAGATAACTCAATTTTATCACAGACTACAAGACTCTCAAGGTCCTCAAAATACAAAACATCGTATTTAAAAAGAAATTACAATCTGTAAATATAATTCACAATCAAGGCTCTCGAATTCCCAAACATCACTGACTGCATGTCTGATTGCTAATTGAATCAGACGCTATCAAGGCTCCAGTGAACATCAACCCGGCAGGGGACGCCTCCATGTCATACTTGCCTGTACTTTACCCCATGGGATATATGTCCCAGTCCACAGTTTTAAAAGATAACTATTTCTGTTTGTAGACTGCGTTATAAAAAAGAAGAAGACTGTTTGCCTAACATTGCACCAATCTCTTTAACGATAACTCTATGTACAGCTTAACATGAATAACACACTGCCATAATCCCCTTCTTTACATCTCCCTTTGCCAGTGAGAGGCCTAAAGCCAACCTTCCATCACTAGGTTGAGGTCCTATTGTAATAAACCTCCTAAACTATGACAAGCTCAAAAGACAACAACAGCAAAAACATACAGTTAAGAAGTTCCAAAGAAGGCAGAGACAAATTTCCTTCCAAAAATGTACTAAAAAATCTTTTGGGGTTCAGAGAGGCAATCATCCACACAATCTGCAGAAACCACTCTCTTCTCATTGAATCCCCCCAGGCCACCTCTTGACAGCTCCTGTAGACATCCCTTGCCTTTCCTCTTCTGTTGGGTCTCTATCTCGAGACTCAAGTTCTCCCAGTCACTGAACATAATCATTTCACGTAACATATGAACACTGCTTAGTGGAGCACAGGGGGAAGGACAGACTTTTCCCCCTTGATCAGAAGCAGTACTTGGAGAAAAGCCTCTAAGTGTGAATGAAATGAAATAAAATCTGGCCTAACTAAGCGCTTACATTTTCCTTCGCTATAATTGCTGTCTTTTTTCCATTTCAATACTTTTCCCTAAAGATTTACAGCTTTCTTAAGATGTAAAACAGAAAAGTCCACTTTTTAAAATGTATGGAAGTGTTTCAAGACTGGTTTTAATTCTACCTCTGTACCCAAGTGTGACATGAAGGACGGAGACCAGCTCATAGACCAGCTGAAGACTTCAGCAGCGTTAGCTGGGGTCGCACTGCCCTCTACTCCTGAGCAGAGCAGATAGCTCCTGGGCGGCCAGGAGGCTTGGAATGAGGCAATTACTTAGCCTGCAGCTGAAACATGCAGCACTTCCCAGATAAGTAAGATGCTCATTTATCCAGATGGAGCCCAGATACATGGGTTGTATCTCAGAGGACACAAGGTTTTTTCCTTAAGTTTTTTTTTTTTTTTTAATTTGAACCTAGTGATCAACATTCCTACCCTATCCTATTCCAACCAGATCATTTTCAATATCAAATTCTCTTCTCTGTCATCAGAAAGGTGCATGACAATTTCTGGGTGCTTCTTGACACTCATATGGCTTCTTAAGTGAGATTTGAAAATTGATGTGTGATCATACGTCTCTCCTATATTGTCTCATTTATCATATAACACCCAGTCTATGCTAGGGCTTCCAGAAATGCCAGCGTATGGTCATTTGGCCTAATAATTACTCAGTTTTAAGCAATCAGCTCTACAACTTTATATCAATTAGACCTATCTTAGAAACTTAAATTTTGTCTTGTGCACACACACATAATACAAACCACTTTTCTGTAACATTTTAATTTTTATTAAATGATTCTGCCACTGAAAACTATTATTCAAGTAGACCCAGGTATTCCCAGTCATATTCCTGCAAGAATGTAAAACAAGGCAGTAACTTAATTTGCACATGATTCTGCCCAAGTAATTTTCCCACTCGTGTGAGCTATGGGGAGTCTTGTTAAGTAAACAAGCATGATCTTTACTCAGCATATAGAACATAAAGATGAAGCATGGGTACAGAGATTTTCCAAATCTCCTGGCTCTACCAATATGTTATTCATTTAAAATGATGCAAATGAAGTAATAAGAATGCATGCAAAATTCCTGGGGTAAGAATTTTCCATTTCTGTCTCTGCCTAGAAACCATCCCTAAGTACCTCCTAAAAATTCATGAATAGAGAAATAAATAGCAGAATGAATTAATATGGTCTTTCACCCAAGGTTCCTTCCCAAAGCAGGGAAGGCACCTGGTAAAAATAAAGACAATTAGAAAAATAACTTTTATAATCTATTCTCTACATTTTTGAACCTTGTTATTGGAGTTTATGAAATGAAGCTTATCTTGTGATGAACTTGTCATGTCACAGTATTAATGCTCACTGATAGGCAGCAAGATAGCTCAGCAGACTAAGCACCTGCTTAAGCAAGTGCAGGGACCCAGATTCAATCCCCAGCACCATAGACTATACCAGCCCCGCCCCCAGTGAATTGAGCAAGCCCTGAAACCAGGCATGGCAGCACATACCTATAATCCTAATCCTGCGGAGGCTGAAAACAGGAAGATCACTACAAGTCCAAGCTGTGTAATGAGACCCTTTGCCAATACATTTTTTTAAAAAATGAAAACAATGCTCACTAAAAGTATAAAGCTTACACAAACCCCTGAGAAGAGTTATATACAATTAACATTACTTATTTCTTGGATCATTATGCTAAAAAAAGAAAAAGAAAATCGCAATTTAAATTTTCAGCATGTTTGCATTCCATTGGGCAAAATCAACATGAGACACATCATAAATATCACATTAAAAAAACACACTTCACACCAGACTATATATTGTATTGTGATATACTGCATGTATTTCATATATATTTGCATAGATCCAATTAACTTTAGGCAACTCTAATGAGAGTGCTTCTCCCCTCTTTCCCAGTTAGGAAATGAATCCTGTCCTCTCCAAAGTTTGCATGCTGAAGTCCTAAGTGCCTACATGACTGTGACTGATACTGTGCTTTTGGAAGAGGAAGGACAAGAGAAAGAGATGAACAAAAAAAGGGGGGGACTGTGCATATGTATTAGTGCCCCACACTGAATGTAATCATTGTGTACTATGATGATGTACTAATAAAGATTAAATTAACAAAAATTTAAAATGGGCACTAAGGTAAAACCATGTGTCTTAGTTACTTTTTATTCATTGCTGGGACAAATACTTAACGCTCAAAATAAACGAAGGAAAGGCTTATTTAGCTCACAGTCTGTGGAGGTTTCAGTTCATACTCTGCTGGCTCGCAGCCAAACAACAGCAGTGCTTGGTGGCAGAAAACAATAAAGAGCAGAGGAGGGGCAGCAGCTGTGGCATCCATCAAGCCTCTCTCTTCTAAATTCTGCATCAGTGCTCCACAGTGAAGATCGGAGCTCCTCCAAAGTGGTGCGGCTATGAAGACCAAGCTCTTCCAAAGGCCAGGACTTCTTCAAGGCAGCAGTGCAGGGCCACACAGTCTTCCTCAACTCCTCTTTATATGCTTGTTTTGTGCTGAGTCACTCTGGGGTGGCCCATTTAGCCCTAGGAACCAATCACACCCTAGAGTGGGACCAATCACCTTCCATAGCAGGCCTTCCACATCCTGGAGGATGAGGCCCCCACAGCCAGGAACCTACAGAGCTGATCCAGCCAAACTTCGTCAAGTTGACACAATGTATCAACTACCACACCACATCAAGAGTGGCAGGTTAATCCAATGGGACCTCTCTTCCCAACCGCTGGTGTGCACAGAAAACAGGCACACTCAGTAATCAGAAAGCACTTGTCTGCAAGCCAGAAATAAAGAGCCGGAGAAAACTCAGCCCTAACCCACCTTGATCTTAGAATTTCAGCCTCTAGAAGTGTCCCCTCCCCATGATTGCATAAGGCTTTGGGGGGACAACTAGACATAAACTATAACACTACTTATGACAATTTCCTAGATAAAGCTACTGCTTTTCATCAGATTTACCAGAGAAAAATGAAATGCCGTGCACTAAAGTCAAAGATCTGAATGGACACAACCCTCATCAGCACACCAAAAACTGGTTGGTGTTTCAATACGCTAATGAGTGGTATCAGCAAAGAAAATACAGCCATGCACCTGACAAAGATGAATAGCTGACAAAGGGTTGCACCCCGGTGTGAGAGAGATGTGCAGATGAATCAACTGACGGCATCACTTTGACCAGCCATGGTGCATGACACAGAGAGAAGAAGGCAAGTGGCAGAAACTGCCCAAGCGTCAGGCAGGTGCTGGGTGAGGACTCTCCTTGGGAAGCTGGCACCTGAGTGGGGATGCGAGTGGGGGAGTGGGGCTAGCACGACGAGGAGAGGTCAGGCACGCTGGCTCAGGGGACAGAATGCATCAGCGCCACTGCAGAGCGGTGAGCAGAAAGGAGTCAGGGGCCACGGAGGAGGCACCCAGGAAGGGACCGCGCCGCACAGGACCAAAGGAAGGAGGCACCAAGAAAGGAGCACGGAAGCTACTGGGAAGTATAAAAAATTAACAAAGTCGTGTGATGTGCTTCACTTTAGCTACTACACAGGAGTGGTGAACCTGTGGTACATGTGTTGTTTGTTTTTCTTTTAAGACGAAGGATGCGCCTGCATGGATCATTTTTTTTCTAAACTGAAATCTCAGTGCTATACTCAGGCTTAATTGCAGTGCTGATGTAGTGCGATACATAAGTTGAGTTTTGGGGTTGCAGGCAGTTTTGGCCCTTGTCTCTGAAAGGTTCACAGCCATGAGCAGGAAAGCCAGCACTGCCATCCAGGAGACCAAGAATGGTGGCAGCCCTGAGGTGGGTAGAGGGGCAGTTGACTGGGAAAGCAGATCTGAATTAAAGATTTCAGATGGAGAGTTGGCAATCATGCAGATGGTTGAGTAAACTGAGGGGAAGGAATTAGGGATGGCTTTTAGGTTCCAGGGCAGCCAGGGCAGGCGGCCCTGTTTGTTTGGTGGTGTTTCCCGGCCACAG
Organism: Myocastor coypus; assembly: GCA_004027025.1. Classification (NCBI taxonomy): domain Eukaryota; kingdom Metazoa; phylum Chordata; class Mammalia; order Rodentia; family Myocastoridae; genus Myocastor; species Myocastor coypus. Next base: position 26,075 of record PVJA010006516.1, read on the forward strand.
GGTGCCTGGCTCTGACCCTGGCTCCAGCCTGCCGGCATTCAGCTAGCACTTACAAAGGGCTGAGAATGGAGTGGAGAGAAAAGAAGGGTGGAAGGGAGAGCAGGAGGACGGAGGAGACAGCAGCAGAGAGAGGAAAGGAACAGGGGCAGGGAGGGCAGGAGGGGGGGAGCCAGGGGACAGGCACAATGGAGGGGGGTAAGGAGGAAAGTGGCACGGGCAGCGGGGGAGCCCACCCCCTGACTTTACCCAGCCCGAGGAAATCGTTCTCTTTTCAAATATACAACTATATTGGCCGGGCGTGGTGGTGCACGCCTGTAATCCCAGCACTCAGGAGGCTGAGGCAGGAGGATCAGTGTGAGTTCGAGACCAGCCTGGGCTACAAAACTGAGCTCAAGGCCAGCCTGAACTGTACAGTGAGACCCTGTCTCAAAAAGCCAAAAAAAAAAAAAAAAAAAAAAAAAAAAAAAAAAAAAAAAAAAAAAAAAAAAAATATATATATATATATATATATATATATATATATATATATACACAACTATATAAATAGAGCAATGTTTAAGTTTGTAAATGTATATTCCATATACGTTTCATAATATAGTAGAGTCCTTGTTGTGCTTGATGAATAGTCACACGTTGCAAAACTTCTGAGATCATTTCCAGATAAAGGAAAAATACAAATTCTCTTCAGCAGTAGGCTTCAGAGTCACGCATATATTATTTCCTTCTACACAAAATAACATTCATGTACGTGGCTTTTCCAGGGCCAAATTTGTTAAACAAAAATAACTATTCCCTAACTATGTCTTTAAATAGCTAGCTTATTGCATTGCTAAATTTAAACACAGACTATTTTAAAGACCCCATCTAAATATGTCACTTTAGCATTCAGGTAGTATCTAGGGAGTTTTTATTTTAAATAAACATTTTTCGCCTGTAATTTGGTTCCACATTCATTAGTTTTCTTAATAGAAATCACTGAAGTAACTCTCAATTCAAATTTAGGGTTTTTTTTCTTTTATTTTAGTTATGCATAAAAGTATAATCATGAAAATCTGCAGGAGTTCCAGTTCGGGGCACCTGAGGGGAAACCTCAGACGCGCTGCTGAGGTCCAAGGCTCCATGGGAAGCGCCTGCCGTTCTCTTCTGGCCTTGCCTCCTACAAGACGAGGCTGTGGCACAATGCTGCCGTGATGGAGCGAGCGCCAGACCCACGCTGACCCAGCCAGCTCTGCTCCTTCGCGTTTTTCGCCATGCACAGAGCTGTCTGCACTGAAAGAAGTCTCAGGCTCTGTGTTCCTCTGCCCGACTGAGGAAGACTCTTTCCAGGAACGTCGTGAAAACCGCAAGATCAATCTAGGCCCTAAAGAGCCCTGCACGGTCGTTCTACAACAATAGCAACGCACCCCACCTGCCACCTGTGTTCACGTCCCCTGACACAAAACAAAATAAAAAAGCATAGCTCTACCAAGTGTCCTGCGTTTTGAATAACCTCCCTTTCCTCTAGCTCTTCTCAATCTTGTCAGTTGTGTGGAATGGTGAAAACATCAGCGAATGGTTATATTTTAAAATGTATTACAGTAAAAAGACATGTAGCCCTAAATCCCCTTTGAAATAGTGCCCTGGCTCCAATGCACCCGTCCCACCTGTTTGCCCCTCTGCAGCAGTTCTGGAAGCCCCCTTTGTGAAAGTCTTCAGTTGTGCTGTCATGGGTGCCTGGATATGTGAAATCGATACTCAAACTATTGACCTTTCATGGCCACTTTTACTTTGGAAAAGAGTCCAAGTGGCACCACAGCAGACTGTGCGTCCACGAGCCTTCACGTTGGCTCTCACCCAGCAGCGTCCCTCGGCTTTTATTTTATCACACTTCATAGAGACACTCACAAAAGAGGACTTCCAGAACTGCTGCTGGAAGTGGCACAGGCATCTAGATAAGTGTTTCCAGGGAAGTGGGAATACTTTGAATGGGATTAAGGACAGACTACATTTTATTGTGTTTTTTTTTTTTTAAATTTAAAAACACTCTATACTTTTTGAACATCCTTATCCCCATGACATCCTGTTAGCAGTGGGTTTCATGACTGATTCCACACAAGTGCGCCATCCAGATGGCTGTGGCTAGGATGAAACAGGGGTTTTAACGAATCCCATCTAACAGTTTGCTAGAATCGCACAAGCCATGCGACAGAAGAACTATACCATGCACGACTGCTTTCCTTCCTGTGTGAGTAAATAGTTTATTTTAAAATGGCTGATATAGCTCCATTTTTTTTCCATCTTAAGTGCTCATGGTCTAAGTAATACAAGCAAGAACACTAGACAATCTGGGACTTTAGTGAATGCAAAGTTATTGATGATTGGGGGTGAAGGGGGCAGATGAAACTGGTGGACATTTAGTCCTTTATAGGAGTCGGGACAGCAAAATGTGAAACCATCACAGAATCCCAAGGACTGTGCTCTCCCTTTGCAGCGTAGCAAGACTGGGCTGTCCCACACAACTACGCTGAGTCCTGACGAGGCACAGAAAGCAACTTCGCCATGCGCTTAGCAAAGCAGATTTAGAAATATAAGACTTATAAAACGAAGAAGCCTGGAAATTTGGGGCTATGTATGACAAGAAGTAGTTTAATTCTTAATTTGGGAACAAAAGCAGCAGGGGTCACAATGACATTTTAGGCTGCAAAATGAAGAAAAGCAACAAATAACAGAGAAGTATAAGAAAAGCAGCTTTAATAAATTGAGAAAGGGAGACCGAGTTGAGAAGGAGCAGCACTCTCTCCGCCTCTTTCTATGGCTTTCCAGGGACAGAGCCGCTCCACTAAGCTCCACACATCACCTCCCGCCAGGCCAGTCCCTGGCTGACCCTCTTTCAGAGCTCTGCCCTGCAGGATGCACGCCTTGACAACTTGCTCTGCACTTTAGCAGAGAAAACTTTCACTACCTGTAGAACCAGAGAAGCTCATTAAAAACTCACCAAGTGTGCCAGGGGGCTGGTAATTCTGGAGAAAGCTTCTCTCTCAAATTGTACAGATCCATTACAAACCTTTGCCACAGAAAAGAGGTTCATCACATCTGTTAAAGTATCACAGCTTTACCAAGCTGCCAGGTAATACCCACTATGAAGAAAGGGAGTCTCGTGGCAATGTTTAATCAAGGCTCATCATGAAAGAAAGAAGACAAAAGAAAGGAAGAAAGAAGAAAAGGGGGGAGAGAAGAGAAGAAAATGAAGGGAGGAAGAAAGAGAAGGAAAAAACAATTTGGTAAAGAAAATTAGAATGACAATTAATAAACTAAAGTTTATTGTACTAATTAGCATCTCCTCAAGCATCTGCGTGTGTGTGGTTATGTCAGCTAAAGACCGCCTGATACACTCAGAGAATATTCAGGCCTCTCACATCAGAAGTCTTTCTTTCCTGTTCCCCTCCCTCTTGCTGCCCTGAGTACCTGAGAGCGTGTGGAGAAAGGTAGAATAATTCATTACTTTGTCTCCTACTGCTTGGTATATTGAACAGTCTGTGAATAAACACAAAATCATAAATTAGCTTGTAGCAAAACAAAATTAATTTTGAATGTCCTAAGCAGGATCATCAAACCAAGGTTTGAGTCAATTTATCTGCCGAAGATTTTGTTAATGTAGTTTCAGCTCATTAGAGTGAGACCTGATGCTCGGGATGGGACATTAATAGTTACAAAAAACGAAAAAAATCTGAGCTCTCTTGGTCCTGATTTCAATCCCCAGTTCTGAGGGAAAAAGAGAGAGAGAGAGAGAGGAAAGAATTTTTGAAAGCTATACAATGTGTGCTAGAAACACAAAACAGCTCCTCTCTGGACAATAATTTGTGATTGAAAACTGAAGATATTTCCATCAAGTCTAAGGTCTTTACACATGTGTGGCATCTAGAAGGCTTGACCTCTGCTTCTGTCAAAGGTCCTGACCTAAAACATCTTATAAACATTATTTGTGTGTGTCAATCCACAAATACATAACACTATATGTGTATACATATATGCACAAAAACCTATTCCATATATATGAATGTACTGTGTGTAGAGACATTAGTCTAGCTGTTTTGTTCAAGTGATTTTTTCAGGCATGATAGCAAAACAAAATTAATGGCACATAACTGAAAAGAAACAGCAAGTGACATTTGGAGAGATACTTCCTGTATTTCCCATAATGGAATCAATTATAATCTGTGTTTTCCTGGCAAAAGGCTTTCCCACAAAAGAATGGGTGAGGGCAAGGTCTGCTCTCTTCCCATATTGTTTCAGTTAGCTTTCTACTCACAGAAAAAGTAATAAGATCTTGGAACTCTTCAGATAACTGGGTTTGTGGGTGAAATATTTCACTTGATTAATTCAAACAGTAATCCATGTAAGTTGAGCAAATGCCACCCAGCCAAGACAGCTAGGAGGTGGGTCGTCAGTAGAGGTCTGGCTCAGCAGACCCTTACTAGACATAACCACTGTCGAGTTCCACATGCTCCAAGCTCCAATGTTCTCTGCTGAGATCCCAAAAGTAGCAGATCCTGCAATATGGATTCCCTGTAAGCATGAAAATAACTGGTGTAAGCTGGGCACTGTGGCATACCCCTGTAGTACACTCAAAACAATAAAGCCAAAGAATCACTTTCGCTCAGGAGCTCAGTTCCAGCCTGGGGTACATAATGAAGCCTCGCCTCAAAATAAAAATAAAAATGAAATGAAATAAAATATGCATCCAAAGCACTTAGCATGTGGTCCGACACCTACTAAGCACCCCAGACATGCCAGTGATACTATTTGTATTACTTACTAGACGATTTTTCAATTTGCTTTTAAATTAGATTTTCATGCATTCACAGATAAAATCATTGAATGTTAAATATTCCTATTTTCATCATGACTTTAAAAAACTTAACTGCCTTTTAAAATTATGTTTAAAAATATAAGTAGATATTGGAATTGGGGAGATAGCTCAGTCGAATAAGTACTTGCCCGGCAAGCACAAGGGCCTGAGTTCAATCCCCGGTTCCACAAAAATAAAAAATAGAAGTAGAAATCTTAGCATTTCTTTTCTTCTATGGCTAAAAAACCAAACGGATGCATGCACCAGAGTTTTGTGACAAGCCTGACTTCGTGACAAATCCATCATGTATGGTCACATGTACATAAGCTAACCAGGTTTAATTTTGTGGTGACATGCATAGGAAAACTCTCTACCCAAGGACAGGCCATAGGCTAAGAATGTCATGTGAAACCATCCTTTTTGCATCTGACTATTGTAGTTCTTCAAAATTATGCTTTCAAAATTTTCCTATTTCCAGCGGAGTCAAAATCATAGTTAATATGAGTTTCTAAAGTTTACTCTCCTGTCAGGGAAAGCACACGTTGTCATTTGCCAGAATTAGAGATGACCTTGTCCAAATGATGGAAACAACAGATCATTTATTTGGGGTGAATTTACATTTATGAGCAGCTCTTCCTTTCTCTGGAGCCTCTGAGCCCCCTCTCCGGTGCTATGAGAAGGCGACTTCTCTTAGCTGCTTGCACACATCCGAGCAGAGCTGCAATAACGGCAAATGGTCCTTGGAAATCACGACCACATTAGGCTGCTGTTCAAATAGCTTTTAGGGTTGTGGTAATAGGAGGCCTTCCTAATAACTGGTGACTCTGTGAGACCCTGCCCAGAAGGCCTCCAAATGGCAGCACACAATTTAAATTTTAATCTAGAAACAGTAGAAATGATGAGATTCCAGCTGGGGACCTTCTGGTCAAAGGGCCGTTGTTTGGCCTCCCCATTAGATGATTAGATGTCCCAAAGCTTCATTGAGCTGACGAGTGAATGCTGCTACTCTTCTCCCTCTTCCACTAAATACTCATCTCCTACCTGATGCCCTGAATCTCACACGGTCCTATTTTCTCAACTCCAAAGAGGCTATCTTGGAGTGGGATGGGCATTTCCACACTGACCCGATCCAACCCAACATCTGTGCTTGACAGAAGTGGAATGATACTTCTGTCGTTCTGACAAGTGACAACATTCTGAACTATTTTCCTTCCACCTTCCATGTGGTGCATGGGCTTTGGGACATACTTACCCACTTGAAGCATCCAATGTAACTTGGCAGATGCCTGTGATGGGCAAGATGAAAACACTATTTTTTCCAACAAGAAGCAATAACCCTTAGGATAATAACTCAACACAAGTTAAACAGCTAAAGGGAACATTAGTCAGACCATCTTGGCATGGAAAGGAACAGCTGGCCATGTTAGAAATCACTGCATGTCATTACTTGGGAAGTCCACTAGCAGTCCCACTACCAACTTGTATTTCCTGTGTGTGTAGCAGAAACCTACAACAGATGAGGAAGCATTATCACGGGACATGAAATGTGGAGCTCTAGCTTCTAATGTTTGACAATGCCAGACTCACTCTGCAATGAGCACAGAGGAAAAAAAAATTACTAACCAAAATGAAGTTAGAAAGAAGAAATGAAAGACTCCTCTCCTGCTGCTTTCATACCTCCGACTCAATTATTTTTAATAGGGAACTTTTATCCCCTACGCACAGCAATGTCTCCCAAGGATGGTGACTCGGGTCTCTGAGTAGAAATACGAACCCAAAGAAAGAAAGAACACTGTTACCTGATGTTTGGATACTCAAGAGTGCAGGCTCGGCTGCTTCCACAGGAATCCATTAAGAAACCTACTTCAGTACCACAATACTCTCTGCAGCAGAATTAGAATGTTGTTTTGATTTTTTTAAACCACACACAGGAGCAAATTTCTGCAAGGTGGAAATGGGAATAAAAACCAGTGTTTTGGAATACTTTCTTTGCAGATAGTCATCAAATGAGGTACAATATTTGCTAACAGAGGGTAATTTGAATTATCCACGGATAGTTCAAAAACACAAAGAGTTCATTACTCAGATATCTCTATTTAAAATAGATTTGCTTTTGTTCATCAGTGCAGTGCACATGGCTGGGAAATGGCAAAGTGCCAGGATGAAACTGCTCCTAATTTTCAGAGGAGGCCACCAGCTAATTACACAGACTGCAGGTGTGAAGGAGAAGCTCAAAGTAATCAATAGCAGTAATTAATCTGCTAGACTGGAGCTAAAGAGCTAACAGCTGGACATCAGAAATGGACACATGCAACAAGATCAGCAATAATTACCTCTTTAAATATTGAATTTCCATAGCAACAATTAGGCACATAAATAAAGGCTGGAAACCAAGGCTTCGAGGCATGACACCGCATGGCAAATACAACATTCCCCAAATCAACCCTTTTAATAAAACACCAACAATATGCTTGGGTTGGGTCGACCACTTTCCGGGGTTGGAAGAAGCTGAAGCTGAATGCACGCCACCCCAGTCCAGCACTCTTGGCAGCCTGTCCCTGACTCTTAGGTCTCTGAGCCACAGAGGTGGCCCTAGAAGTTTGCCTTGGGCACAACAGCAACATCTTCCCTATTGCAGCAGTGCTAGCTAGCTAGCTTCAAGTCCTGTTTCCTTTCATCTGTGAAAGGTTCCCTTTATAAAAATCAGAAAGCCTACAATTAAATTTTCAGCCCATGCTCTGGAACCATCGGTCTTAAAGAAAGCAAGGGAGAGTATCTTGACAGTCTTCTCAGACCGATGCAACAAACAGGATACCCGGACATTGAAGCTTCTCTGACATGCTTTTGCTTTGTTGAAAGAATGCAAAACATAAACCTCTCCAAGTAGATTTTGTATCATTTTTAAGATAATGGCAAGGGAAAATTGGTTGTAACAGAATGTGTCCTAAGGGCCTGGCACTGTGCTAGACAACTTTGTGTTTTCCACCCACTTGAGCCTAGCAATATTTGTTTAATGATATGAAAGAGACACATGGATATTTGGATTTGCCAGAGCCCCATAGACAAAGAATGGAAAATGGGAAGGCTATAATTTGAATCCACCCTGTGAGTTTTTAAGATAGTTTAGTAATGCACCCAGAAGTCTTTAGAAAGGGAGTCACTCTCTGAAAAGTGGTAAATTACTGTTATGATTTGAAAAGCAATTTAAATGATGCTACTTATGAGCTCTGGCTATTACAGAGAAGTCAGCGATGGGTTAGATTACTCAGAAGGCATTTGCATAATTCACTTTCCTTTCAGTTTCAGGGGTGTTGATTTTAGTTCACAACTTTCAAGGTCTTTATTCAAACAAATAATCATATGATGAAGAATGATTATCAATCATTTACTCAGAATTCAATGGGAGAGGAAATTTTGAGTTTACATTTAACTGGGCACATCTCATGTTAACTATCATTAAATTTGAGTTGTTTTTCTATAGTTGCTTTCTGTCAACTATTGAGCAAGGCCCTTCTCATGCCTCATCTCATTTAATCCTAATGATAGTATCACAACTATATGATTACATTCATTAACATACAGGAAAAGGAGGTTGGGCAGTGTCTTAGTTACTCTTCTCTCATTGCTGGGACAAATACCTGATACCCAAAATGAAGGAAGGGAAGGTCTATGTAGCTCACAGTTCCTGGAGGTTTCAGTCCATATTCAGCTGGCCCAAGGCTGTGCAGAACAGGGCAGAGAGCATCCAGTGCATGGCAACAGAGACAACCAACCAGCAAGGGCAATAGAGAGCAACCAAGAGAGAGACTCTCTCTCTCTCTCATAACGCATTCAGGCTCTCTAGCTCAGGATATCTGCCACAGACCACACCCATTAACCCCAGCAGTACTAAGATTCATAATCCCAGCAGTACTAAGACACATAATCCCAGTGGATCATGAGTTAGTCTCAAACTCTAGAAATCCTCACCCCATGACTGCATGAGGCTTTGGTGGGACAATTAGACCCAAACCATAACAAGCAGTGAGAAAGAATGAAAAGTTAACCAATATTCCCATAGACCCCTATGTCAGTACTGGCTTCCTTGAGTTGGAATTTACATCCAGTCTATACATTCTGTACTTCCATGACATATCCTTTCAGCTGTCATTGTCTAAGGCACTAACATCAGTAGTGACCCATCCAGAGGATGATAAAGTCGTTGGCAGAATTCTGCTACAGAGTATATGGCTTGGAGCTTTAAATTCTGTGCAGGAAAACACTGGGTTTAAGGTCCAGTTCTACCAATTGGTAGCTTGGTAATTGGGTTATTCAACCTCCGTATAAAATAGGCATCATCATAGGACTTACACAGCATTGCTAAGGACTACAAGAGTTTGAATCTGGTAAGAACTTGGCACGGATCTGGAATACAGGGGCACTCCTTACAGGGTACCCTTGTCACCGCTTTGTGTCTGATTTCTCCTGTTGATCCCCACATTCCTCACTTCTTCGCTCTTTTTATTTCCACCACCTCTGAGCAGGTCAGGCTCCTTGTTCCTGCAGACATACCTTCTTCATTTCCCAGCCTGACAGCTCCAGCTCAGGGGCAAACTAATTCTTACTCATGTGTAAACACAAATTGATAAAGCACATCAAGCTCTGTAGACCACAGTTCATTCGGATGGCCCAACCACCACTGCAGACAGGTTCCCTAGGAAAGTGTAGCCAGCTCTGGGAAGACTTTCTGAGAGCTGTGCAATGTGTGTTGTTTCAGAACCTCCCAGTGAAAATGAAGTAAGGCGAGACCACGCTTAGGTTAGGTGCGTGTATCAGTCTCTTCAGGGAACTGTACTGAATGTCATACACTAGATGACTTGCAAGCGTATAATCTTCACATTCTGGAGCACAGAAGTCTAAGATCAAGTCACTGACAAATCTGACATGTGTTCAGGCGTCTTCACAGCCCTCAATGACACCTTTTCATTGTCCTCATGCAGGGAAAGGGGAGAATTCTAGCCGCTTCAGTTCCTTCTGAGCATCAGTCTCATTCTCAGAGTCCCTGATGCTATGACCTAACCACCTCCCAAAGCCTGTTCCGAAAGCCATCACAATGAGGGCTGGGTTTCCAGATATGAAATTAGGGACACACTCAGTCTATAGCAGCACCTAAAGCTTAAGTATGTAATACATACAGAGAGACATAAATTCTCAGCACCGTTGCATTTAACTACTGAGCAATAATTCTACCCTCAGGATACACAGATGCATGCACACACACACACACACACACACACACACACACACATCACGAGTTGTTCTAATAGACCTTTAAAAGCGAATTTAAGGTGCATAACCACTATTGATAAACATGGAGACAAGAAACGGTACTGAAACAGTGTTATAAAATAAAGAACTTAGCAGTGGAGTCCATGCACATTCGTTTATAAAGATAGACTATTCTAGAACAATCTCCCTGGTTAGTTGTGAAATTTTTCTGTGAACCTAAGCAAGTATATTATTTTAAGTATTAATCTATAACCTTGCTAATAAGTGCATTCCACTCCAGAGCTTTAGACATGTTGCCGTGTGTCTTCCCAGAGATGTTGGATCAGAATACTAAGGGAACAAAACATATCAATCTGACTGGAAAGATAGTTTTGCACTTCAGAAGCCTGCCCTTCACTCAGTGAAGTATGAAATTTTGCTAAATTAGAGAAAGTTCTATCGCTAAAACTCCCACGACAGCAGCATATTAGATATGAATCTAATCTTACATATAAGAATAATGTCAATCCTTTATAATTAAGCCCCCTCACTTTATAATGTGTATTAACTGAACCACACTTTGCTAAGTTTTGATCTTTAAATTCTCTTTGGGAAAAGACAAGTAAATTAATAGCATTTAAAAAGAGAATGCCCATCACAAGATCTTTATGTTTTCATAAAGAGGAGGACTTCTGCTCTAAAAGTAGTTTGAGAGAAACCGTCTGGTCTCCATCCATACATGAACAGGGGAGGTCATTCAGTTTCCTCCTTCCGCTTCTCCTCCTCCTCCTCCTCCTCCTCCTCCTCCTCCTCCTCCTCCTCCTCCTTGGCTTCCTCCTCCTCCTCCTGATTCTCCTCTTCTTTCTCCTCCTCCTCCTCCTTTTGTATGGAAGAAAAGCAATTTACCTGCCATTAGGATTCAAAAAGAGAGGTAGGGAGGGAAAAATAGAAGTAAGTGGAGAGAGAGAGAGACAGAGAGACACAGAGAGGGTTACAGAGGGAGACAGACAGAAAGAACAGACAGATGGACAGATGGATGGATGGACAAACGGAGACAAAGAGAGGACAAGTAGGGAATAATGCATTCTGAACTTCTCTCTATGGAAAGACCTAGTATAGAATTAGTGTCAGGTCAATTATAAAGGAGTAGAGTAGACCACAATATTATAAAATATCATTTGATATGACTATAACGTTAAGAGGAACTGGTTATCATAGAATTTCAGGTTGTCAAGCTCCAGAAATTTCTATCTCTGAAAATAATTTACAACCAAAGAAAAGTAGATGGTTCAGTTGGCAACCTCTCTCCAAAAGGAAATGACTTGTTGAGGGTGATTCTGTATCCTGACTGTGGTTCTACTTCCTGGTTATTCTATGACCACAGACCAGAAAACAGCATCCAAGGGTGAAACCTATATCTCCTACTATGTGTTTTGGTGTTTTGACCTATTTTGTTCTGTGGCCATAATTACATTTGTAGCGATTTACTATAGCAACTTTGTACTGAATTTTATACTGTATACATGTATATCAATTTTCTACCGAAGTAAACAGTACACAAGAGGCTCAGCACTCCAGTTTCCTCTAGGGTACCACTCGGTGGCACCGAGCACACCCGCCATGTGGGATGGCCAGCATCTTTAGAACTTTTTCTCCATCTCAAACTGAAATATCGTACACATTAAACAGTAGCTCCTCACTCTCCCTTTATATTTAATTCCTGATGACTACCACTCTACTTTCAATTATGAATAGTTTCTATACCTCATGTAAGTGGAATTATGTATGTGTATCCCTTTCTTTATGCTTGACATTCATTCATGTTTCAGCATGTAATAAGATTTCTCTCCTCTTTAAGGCAGAATAATAATTTTCTTATTTGTGTATATACATCTTTTCCATTCACCTAGTGATGATGTCATGATGTCGCTTTTTTTATGATGTCTCTTTCACCTCTGTCTGTGTCATGAATAACATTCCTATGAACATGTGCATGTGAATATCCTTTTGAATACTGGCTTTCCTTTTGGAGCTGGGGAGTAAACATGAGTAGAATTTTTAGATCCTATAAGCTATAGATCATTTTTAATTCTTATAGAGCTTTTTGAATAACCTGCTGCCTATTTTGTAAATAAAGTTTTATGGAGGACTGCCCAGATAGCTCAGCAGACTAAAGTGCCTGCTTAGGCAGATGCAGGGACCAGGATTCAATCACCAGCACACTGTGCCAGCCCTGCCCCCACAGGGCACTGAGACAGTGGTTGAGACTGGGCGTGGCGGCACGCACCTGTAATCCCAGCGCTTGGGAGGCTGAAAGCAGGCAGATCACTACCGAGTGTAATCTGTGTATTGAGACCCTGCAGACTCTGTACTAATTACATTTAAGAAAAAAAAGGAAAGAAAGAAAGAAAGAAAGAAAGAAAGAAAGAAAGAAAGAAAGAAAGAAAGAAAGAAAGAAAGAAAGAAAAGTTTTACTGAAACACAGCCACACATATAATCATGTGCTGTCCCTGGGAGCTTCTGTACTAAATGGCAGAGCACAAATACTACAGCACAGGCCAGTGACCAGCAGAGTCTGAAAAACTGCCTTGCCCTTGATAGAAAATGCCTGCCACTCCCTCCAGTGAGTCCCCCGAGGTGTTGTGTAGAAGTCTAGATAGTTGATCACCTTCAGCTAGGCAGAATCGGAACCTCCAAGGGCAGCAATTGCAAAGCAATCTATATGCATACAGAAATATATACTTATATTCTTTCTAGATAATTCTGACACAGGTTGTCTCTGAGACAGCATGAGAGAGCCACTGAACTCCCTGTAAATATATGAAAATATATTTTTATACATATTTAACAAACTCCTGATGCATACATACCCAGTGCTGGGAAGCATGTACTCTGAGAATACTGAGGGGTGAATGTGACAGTTCTGGACAGGGGAGTGCGAACATCCCACAGGAGGAGGTAATCTAGCAGCCTCCCGCATGCTGGTCCATGCCACCCGAGAGCAGAGAGTCTCCTCTCAGTAGCCTGCCATCTCTTTCCCTCAGCATCTCTAACCCTCTAACCTGCTGAGGACATCTCTACTTTTCATCCTGCATCATGTTGTTTGGCTCTGAACTTTCTAAGTCTGCTCATAAACCCTCCTCTTTTCCATTATTCTTGGCATCTGCATTTCTTAGTCCAACTTAAAAAACAGTGATGTGTGCTCAATTCAGAGACTACTGTGGTGAAATCCCACCTGCTCTTTCTTCCCCTTTTGGATGCTGCTCAATTCTTTGTGTAATGCCAGGGAAGACATTTGTGGTCTCATAAGCTAAACCATTCTCAACCCAGGTGTGAGAGCACAACACGTTTTTCCCACTAAATCAAATGTCATTGAATGACAATCTCTTTGAATCATAAAAGAATATATTCTGAACCAATTTAATCAAAGACCCTTCTCAGGTAGTATTCTTTACAAATAGTTCCACCTAAGAATTTGAATTTTGCTTATATATGGTGTCATTAATACATGACTATCTTTAACAAATGACTGAAGCTAAGATCTCAACACCTGCATGTAACAAAAGCTAGTGACAATTACTAAAACAATGTACTTTATCCTTCTTTCTTTACTTAAGTCAACAAATATTCAACGTGACCCTGAAAGTTCACAGCTTCCTTGTGTTCCCTGAAGAGAACAGCCAAGTAAAGCAGTGCACACCCACCAACTCTCAGGCTTCACAAGTTTCCTAGCATTTGTGAGTGCAAAACTAGGGAGGGCTCATCGAGGCACCAAGAGGCACCTGTCTACCTGGGTTCACCCTTCAGTCTGAAGGTGTCCAGAGGAAACCAGGAACTTCCCGGACTAAAACCTCTTTGCAGGAAGTTCTAACCTGCTCCCAGAAAGCAAGCCAGGTCTTTTTTACTCATAACTGCTATTTTGTTCTGCCTGTCACCTACCACGGGCAGGTGCAGCCCTCTGCACAGCTCCAGGCGCTCCTGCCATTCAGTGTGAAACAGCGTGGCTTCTCCATGGCAGCAAATATTTTGTGCCTATGTGAAAAGTTGTTTGTGCAGTTGTAAGGGGTTTAATAACTATATAGAAGAATAAATGAAGTTGGTGTTATACTTTTTCCTCCCTCCAAAACCAGGCTCATTCTCTTGAACTTCAAGTATTACTCAGTAATCTCAAATGCAAATATAATACGGTAGACTATTTCCAAAAGACATGATTCCTTGAACTTTTCAAAATCATAGTAGGTTGGAGAGATATGACTACTGTCTTTCTTTTCAGGGTCATGGATTTAGTGGAACAAAACACGGACTTTCTCCAGGCGCAGTGGCAATCTCCTGTAATCTCGGTGCCTGAGAATCTGAGGCAAGAAGATTGCCACAACTCCAAGGATAGTCTGGGCTTGGCAGTGAGCTCAAGTCCAGCGTGGACTTCATGGAAAGACCTTATCTCAAAAAGCCAAAATTTAATTCGTTTGTTAATAGGTTTTCAAGTCGGCAACCCTGGTTTCAAACGTGTCGCCATGAAGTACCTGTAGCATCTGGAGCAGCTATGTTAAATCTGCCACGCCTTGCTTCCCCCATCTATGACAGTGAGCACGAATTCTTTTGAATGATTTCATTTTTTAAGAATTAAAGATTAGGGCCGGGGAGATAGCTCCATGGCACAAGTGCCTGTCTGGCCAGTGCAAGATCGTGAGTTTGAACTCCGGTCCCCCCCCCAAAAAAAAAAAAAAGAATTAGAGATTAGAATTACAAGTATAAAACACCTTTAAGGGCTATGTACAACTAGACCCTCAGGAAAAGTTACTGTCCTTTCTCTTAATAGCCTGCGACAACTACTCCACTGGCCTCTGCTATGTCCCCACTTCACATTCTGCTGCTCCCTGCCAGGGCCCTCGGCCCTGTCAACCCACCGTGGATGCCCTGCAAGAGTAGCTTCCCTACCACACCACCCCACTTCAGTTCCTTCCCTGCCCCGTGACTCGAGGCTCCCGGACACTTGGTCCCGCACACACCCTCACTTGCAGCTTTCTGAACAGGACCTTCTGCTGGTGCTGTGACCAACAGCAACAAGCTCAGTGACATAGTGGCTTTAAAGTACAAACTTGCCACCCCACGGTTCTAGAACTCAGAAGTTTAAATCAAAGTGTCAACAGCGCTATGTGCTTCTGGAAGTTCCAGAGGAAAGAATACCCATTACCCTGTTTTCTTCAGCTCCTAGAAGCCACTTGTGTCCCTTGACACAAGTTCTACTGGTCAGGGTTTTACTTAGAGAAATAGAACAGATATAAAATAAGGAATGGATACTAACACAAATATACAATCTGTAAGGAATTATAAGATTGGCTTATAGTAGTCAGCCAGAGTCAGATGAGGAAGCGTGCAGAGGGCATCTGCATGCTCCTGACTGAAGATTTCAGTCCCAAGGTCTGAACTTCACTGCAGCACTCCGTGTAAGTCTCTATCCATTGGCTGATGGGTCTGTGATGGAAGACTGAAGTGTCTGCAATGGAAGCTAAACAGTCTGTGACAAATGGCAAAAGATCCAAGCTGGAGGATGAAGATTCTGCGCTGCAAGCCAGATGATGAAGTCCAGGCTGAAAGTGAGGTCCTGACTCCTCCTCACCCCTTTAAAAAGTCTCTTTGTGCTCAGTCATTCTGATGTGTGCCCTAGGGTGGAACCAGTCATACCCCAGGATGGGCCCTTGATCCCGCTCTAGGGAAGAGCCAATCATATCCTAGGCAGGCTCTGGTCACACTCCAGGGAGGAACCAGTTGTACCCAGGTTGGGGCTCCCACCAACAGGGAACTGGGCTGCTGAGTCATTCAGCCAAGTTGACACAATGTATCAACCACTACACAAGTGACACAGGACTGAGGCAGGTTCTTTGTATATAGATCAGGTAGGTCTTGAACTCACTGTGTAGCCCGAGGTAACCTTTGATACAGGGTCTCACTATGCATTTCAGACACATAGTGATTCTCCTGTCTCAGCCTGTCTCAGTCTTTAGTATCACCTTCAAATCCAGCAGTGTGGCACATTCTCTCTCTCTCTCTCTCTCTCTGTCTCTCTCTCTCTCTCTCTCTCTCTCTCTCTGTGTGTGTGTGTGTGTGTATGTGTCTGTCTATCTATGTTTCTCTGTCTCCCTGTGCCTCTCTCAATCTGTTTCTGTCTCTGTCTGTCTGTCTGTCTGATTCTCTGTCTGTCTCTGTCATTCTGTCTCCCTCCCTCCCTGCCTCTGTCTGCCTTGATATCTCTCTCTCTGTCTCTCTCTCTCTTGCTCTCGATATCTCTCTCTGTCTCTCTGTCTCTCTGTCTCTCTTTCTCTCTTGCTCTCACTCTCACTCTCTATCCTCTCTCTCTATCCTCTCTCCTACTGTTATGGTTTGCTTCTAGTTGTCACCCCAAAGCCTCATGGTGTCATGGGGCAGAGACTTCTAGAGTTTGAGACTTGACTCATGATCCACTGGGATTATGTGTTTTAGTACTGATGAAATTATGGGTCTCAGTACTGCTGGCATTATGGGTGTAGCCAAGGCAGATCGGCTAAAGCAGAGAGCCTGATGTAATAAAAAAGAGACAGACAATCGCTGCTGCTCTCTGCTGCTCTGGTTGGTTGGTTGCCTCTGTAGTGATTGTCGCTATTCTGCTGCCATGACCTGAATGTTCTCTGCCCTGTTCCACTCAGTCTTGGGCCAGCTGAATATGTACTGAAACCTCCAGTAACTGTGAACTAAATAAACTCGCCTTCCTTTATTTTGGGTGTCAGGTATTTGTCCCATCAATGACTAAAAAAGTAACTAAGACAGAATTTGGTACCACAGGAGTGGAGTTGTTTCTCTGACTAACCTGATCATGTGGATCATGAGTTTTTGGAAATGGATTATGGGAAAAGATAGGAAAGGTTTGGACAGGTCCTCTACTTATGAAGAGCTGGAAAAGCTTCGGCTGTTCTGTAGAGAAGATTCTGGTCAGATCTCAGACTAGAAGACTGACAGAAGGCCTGCCTGTAAAGACAAGATTGGGGAGGTTTCTGCTGATAAAAAGGACAGCATTGTTTGTTGGACTCCAGATGATTTGTGCTATGGCTTGGATGAAAGTCTGTTGGAACTTTGCTCATGCCCAGAAACTTTGCATAAGACTGACATTAAGTGTGGCAGACTGATTAATCTTTCAAGAGATATCTCAAAGCAGCAAGCTATTGGGGTGGTGGCATGATTGTTATTGGCAGCTTTTAGCCAGATTTATCTTGAAAATGAAGAGCAAAGAGAGCAGGATGATTTAAAATGCTGTGAGTTTGGCCAGGAAGGAAGCACCAGGAGAGCTGTAGACTGCAAAGATGGAGCTGAGAGGATCTCCATTGCTGGGGAGGAACCAGAGAATCAAAAAGATGGCCTGAGGGCATCACAAGAGGGAGCAGCTCTCCACCCTTTGCAGTCCCAGAATTGCAAAGGAAAGAAGCTTTGCCTTGAGAAGAAAGCCACAGAGACCCAAGTACCAGAATGGCAGCAGCAGCCAAACCAGGTTCCAAAATGGCACCAGCATGGAGAATTTGTTTCTCTGAATCAGGGTCAGAGTGCTCAGCAATCCAGGCCCTCAACCCCTACAGCCAGGAGAGAAGGAAGCCTGGCTACTGCTCAGCTGGCAGGAGACCTTGGCATCATCCACGTGGCATTGGTTTTAGGAGCATTCAGAATGCAGGAGTTGTGAGGTTAAGAAGGCTTCCACCTCAATTTCAGAAGGCATGGGAGGCCAGGCAGTGTGGCCCTGAGAGGGAAGTGTGTGAAGCAGAGAGTGAGAAGCCAATTCAGTGGAAACTCCAGCAAGAGTGTTGTAGGGTCAGAGCCCTATAAGGCCTTTGGAGCTCACAACTCAATGCAGACTGCTTCGGATGTTCCAGTTGGAACTATGGGATTTAACGTTTACCTTGCTATGTATTGGTCCCAGTGTTCTGTATTCCCCAGTTATTTACAACTTTTGGAATGGTAATGTTTGTCTTGTGCCTTTGAAGGTTGGATGTGTTTAATTTTTCTTTTGCACAGGAGCTCACAATTGAGAGTTTGTCTTGGATATTGGAGACTTGGGATTTGGACTTTTCAGCAATGCTGAAACTCTTGGGACTTTGTCAACTCTTCAAACTGGACTAAAATGTATTTTTCAAAAAAGGATGTACATGACACTTTCAGGGTCCAGGGGTGAAATGCTATGGTTTGTGTCTAGTTGTCCCCGCAAAGCCTCATGAAGTCCTGAGGCGGGGACATGTAGAGTCTGAGACTTGACTCATGAGTCACTGGGATTATGTGTTTTAGTACTGATGAGATTATGGGTCTCAGTACTGCTGGGGTTATGGGTGTGGCCTGAGGCAGACTAAAGCAGAGAACTTGATGTAATAAAAAAGAGAGATAGACACTCGCTGCTGCTCTCTGCCGCCCTGGTTGGTCGGTTGCCCCTTTTGCGATTGTTGCTGTTCTGACACCATGAGCTGGATGCTCTCTGCCCTGTTCCACTCAACATTGAGCCAGCTGAATATGGACTGAAACCTCCAATAACTGCGAGCTAAATAAACTTTCCTTCCTTCTTTTGGGTGTCAAGTATTTGTTCCAGCAACAAGTAAAAAGTAGCTAAGACACCTACTTTAAAGGACACTGTACTTACATTGAATCCATCCGGGAAAATCTCCTTAACACAGGGTGAGCTGATGACTAGACTCAACTCCAGTGCCAGCCTTGATTCCCCCTTGCTATGTAACACAGTGTATACTAAGGTTTTGAGGAACAGAACAAAGGCACCTCAGTGTGTGGGCACCATCCTGCTTCCCATGAAGGTTGTGTTTTCTCTGCTCCTTCATCTTCCTGTGTGCTACTTCCCAGCCTCTGTGCCTCTTCCACCTGTCTACATTATGTTCAACCCCCTTCCTTTTGAGACTCAAAGGAGTTATCAACTAATTCAATGAGTTTTCATACAACTGATTCAATAAGTTTTTATTCACCCTAACTCTATCCAACTTAAATCCTCTCCTCTGTACTTACCTAACACTTTGCATGTTATGCAATAACATTTCTATTATTAAATGATGACCATTGACTTCTCTGCGTCAATCACCAGATTAGAAAACTAACGACCAGAACCCAGGTCATTGTCCTATCAACCCCTAGTACAGTGTCTAAACTGAAGTATTCAGCAAGTGTCTGAAGAAAACACAAGTGCAGGGTTGGGGGGACATGAAGTTTGTATTTGCTGCTATTTGTTCTCACAGTTTACCTTATGGGTTTATTTGTGTGTGTGTGTGTGTGTGTGTGTGTGTGCTCTTAAACTCACATCCTGGTTTTTGCGAACACAGAAAAAGTTTCAAATATCATCAAAAGCCCATCTAGGGTGCTTTAAAAATTTCGGATGATTTCAAAACAGCCAACAAGATGCTAATGTAATTCTGCAGTCCGACCTGGATGTGGAGCTATTAAAAGCTCTCTGTAGATTCTGATATGTAGAATCTCTCTAAGGCACTGGTTCATGCCTGGTACTCAGAGATTTCCGGAGGCAACACCAAGAGCGAGATTCCACTTTGTACAATCAACAATGTTCAAATATCATCAGTGCTGGTTATCTATCAACTATGCCTCAGCTACTGACAGATGGTTCCATTCAGCTATACATTCTTAGGGGAAAAAAAATCTGAGTTTTGAAGCATATTTCCTTTTTTTATAAACTTCTGTTTGCTTAAAGAAAGCTAATTTTTATGTGTTCTTCTTAATCATCTTTGCATCATGCAGTAGAAACTGTCTTAGCTTCTGAAGGGCCGATTTCGCTGCTGCATGACTGGCTCATTAAATACCAAGGCACAGGCCCAGCTTCCTCTCTCCAGGCTTAGCTGGGAGCTTGCTGTGGATCACCAAAAAGAGAGACAAGTTTGTACCCACAGAAGTTCTGTGAGGCTGGACCCGGGCAAAGCCTAATCCTTGAGACCTCTAGAGCTAGGAGTTTTGTTTTGTCCAACCATCTGTTTTCTTTTTGTTTATTTGTAGCTTTTTTTTTTTTTTTTTTTTTTTTTGGTAGGAGGAGGGGTTGTTAAAGTATTATCAAGTCTTCAGTAATAAGGAAAAAACGACATTCAATAAAATCCAAATGGCTGAATTGCAGTACTTCGCTGAAAGGAAGTTGTCATGTGTAATCAACGTGATAGGCCTGAGTGAGCATTTACTATCTTGTTTCCCCCTAATAACCCCAAATGTTATCAGGTTATGAACCTGGGGCAGAAAATGGGTTTCTTAAAGCACCCAAATGATTCAACCCTTACAGGGTTGGAACAGACTTAGGAACATGGTACTTTACGCCTGGCTTATACTTACTAAGATACTATTTCTTTTTTTGCTCCCCATATCGAAAAGAAAGTAACTTGAAACTATTGAAAAATATGGTGTAAGTAATTTTTATGATTATCATTAGATATCAAGTTGTATAAAATAGATTATTTGCTTCTGGTATTTATCTGTCGCTGAGTAACAAGGCACCACCCACTTAAAAACTTAGAGAAATATATGTTTGTTATCTCACAGTTTCTGTGGGTCAGGAGCTAGAAAGAGCTTGGTAGGTCCTCTTCAGAGGGCCTTGCAAGGCTACAGCCAAAGCGTCAGCTGCGGCTAAGTGTCTCTGAAAGTTCTGTGGCAAAGAATCCACTTTAAACCCAACAAGTCAGCAGAATTCATTTTCTTGCAGTGAGACTGAGGGCCCTGGCTTCCTGACCCCCGACAAATAGAAGCTACCACAGGGTTCTTGCCACACAGACAGTCAATGTGCTGCTCACTTCTCCAAATCCAAGTAGGAGCAGAGAGCATCCATGACAGTCCTGCTAGCAAGACCAAGCCCTTCTGAGGGCCCCACCTGCAGTTCTCTGACTTGACAGTGAAAAAGCACTCCTCAAAAACTGTGCTATGAAGCTTGGATTTGTTTGTCTGTTGGCTTAGTGGTAATTGATCCCACAAAAAGGTCTTCCCATTGAGCTATAGCTTTATCCTTTGTTTAAATTTTTGTTTTCAAAGAGAGCCCCTGTGAGACACTGAGTTACCCAGGCTGCAATAAAACTCGCGGAGCCTCCTGCCTCAGCTTTCAGAGGTGTTGAAGGTTGAATTTTGATGTTTTTGTTTGTTTGTTTGTTTGTCTGTTTTATCCTGAGCAAGCCACTATCATGTTAATATTATCCTGTAGTGATCGTGGGCTAAACAGGGCCACAAGCTCCCAAGTGATAGGACTTTAGGGCTCTAGGAGGATCAAAAACCCTCTGACAGAGATGTTTCTGGGGTTTAAGACCAAGAACTTCCTAGGCAGCCCCATATTTACTATGTCATAAAACAAAGGAGTAAAATATTAAAGAAAATGCAGGACTCTGGGCAGGACTTGGGGATCCCTTAGAAGGCTTCTCCAAGTAACACATCATGTTAATCTAGGAGAGCAGTGTGATCTCCAGGGAGGTCTCTACCCAGGAGTGAGGTGCCTGCCGCTGTAGTCCTTATCTAGTTCATTGGGATTGGAGCCAGGTGTCCTAGCCAGGGTCTGGTCCTTTGAGGCAGGCAGGTTTCACCTGCCATTATAGCCTGCCCTCCCCAGACAAGGGCCTAGGTCCTAGCCAGACTCACAAGTAAAAACAAAAAGCCAATTTGGTTAATATAAATCTTGCTCAGGGATGGGGAGATAGCTCAGTAGAATAAGTGCTTGCCTGGCAAGCACAAGGGCCTGAGTTCAATCCCCGGTTCTGAAATAAATAAATAAATAAATAAATAAATAAATAAATCCTGCTCAGAGCCACTTTGTAGGGGTCTCCACCAAGGAATCTGGTTGGCAGAGGCAGTGAGATGCAGCTGTCCTTCAGCTACACAACCCCAAGGGTAAACAACTGTCACTCTACACAGCGCTGTACTGCTACAGTTATGTTCCATGGGTTGGGTGTACAGAACATATTTTCAACTTAAACTCATGATAGGTTTATTGGTGTGCAACCCCACTGCTAATATCTTCGCAATAAAATCACAGAACTGACTTCCATGATCTCTGTATGTTATATTGGTCAGAAAGTCTTGGCTTCCACCATACACGAGGGAGAGAGAGCACAAGGACGTGAACATCAATAGCACAAGATCACAAGGAGGCTTGGTGAGGCTTTTTCAGTCTTCCTAATGCCATAGCAGGAGCTGGGCTGATGGGAGATGGAGACTAAGCTCGCCCTTCCACGTGTCCAAGATAAAACTGGGTCTGAATGCCGCTTCTTAGGCCACCATGCCCAGTTTGAAAGTAGAATGATAAAACATGTGTCAACTATTCCATTAGCTGGTTCCCTTAAGGATGCTCAGTTACAATTCTCTTTTTTTCTTTATGATACTTTGGAGAATTAGGTGCTTTCTTTCCTTTACCATTGAGGAAGCTGAATCCCAGAGAGATGCAGACATTTTGTAAGAACTTAGTTAGAAAGATGGTTTGCACCGAGGCGTGCTCACGGGCAAGGCCTGTGTGCACCCTGCCACACGGTGCTGCCTCTGCGGCAAGAGAGAATGAGAGGCTCCGAACTCTGCTCTCTCCTTTACTGCTAACCGTGTCACTGCTACACTCCTGCCTGTCTTGGAGCTTCAGTAATCTCTCAACTGCCTTTCGCTTGAATTGTAAACTTTGGGCATTCTTACCTGCAGAGGGAGCTAGCTCAAAAGGGCATAGTAGTCAAAGCAGTCAAACCAAGAAGAATTTCTCCTGTTTTTGTTTTTTTTTTTTTTTTTTTTTCTTTCTTTCATCCATAAAAAAATGACAATTGTCTATACTCTGCTTTCTGGAAATTAAAGCATCTCATATAACAAAGCAGTCAATTTCACAACTACAAATAGATGAAAATCTGATGTCATTTTTATTTACACTTGATTCTTTTTCCAGCCTTCTTCCCGTTCCACAGGCAATACATGCAGCTCTTTGTAGAAACCTATTTGGCCAGGTACAGGAAAGAATATTTAAATTAGAAAAATCTATAACCTTAAAGCACTTACACTTTAATTAGGTATATTATGAAATACCTAAATATATGAATATTTCCAGAGGAAATACATAGATTCCAGATTTTTTAGAGAGCTGCGTAGAGTGGCACACATCAATAATCCCAGGGCTTGGGAGGCTCAGGCAAGATGATTCCTGGGAGTTCCAGGCAAACACGGATTATATAGTAAGAACTTGTCTCAAAAAAAATAGATGGATGATAGATGATAGATAGATAGATAGATAGATAGATAGATAGATAGATAGATAGATAGAGGGACGAACAGACAGACAGACAGACAGACAGATCAAATAACAAGATTCTCTGGAAAGGCTGTAAATCAAAGGTGAGTTCTAAGTAGAATTTTGAAAGAAGAAGGAATATGGTTAAGCAGAGGAGACATTTATTTTGGGGAGATAACCGTCTGTTAGACCAAGGCCCCAAGATATGCATGAAAATGATACTGTTCTAGTGGATCATCAGAAGATAATCTAGTAAAGGGAATCTGCTTGCAGGGTTACAGAAGGGTCCAAGGACACCAGTGAGAACCCATTCCCACATCTAGCTTTAGTAGGTTAAAAAAAAAAAAAAACAATAGCGTCACAGAGGCCCAGTGAGAGCTGAGTCTTACATGGAGTCCTGAACATGAAAGAAATGATTGAGACCAATGCCAAAACACCAAAGAAGACAGTGAGACCTCTCCATTCGTCTACCCTCTGATCTACCAGCACCTCCCACTGGCCAATCACCCCCAGAAAGCCATCCGGGTGGAACTACCTCCTGCAGAATGGGGCTGGGAGAGCACAGCCCAGAGCACATCTGGAAGTGTGAAGAGGAAAGCCAGCAGAGGGGCTGGCTGTATCCTTTCTTTCCACACTAAAGACAGTCAGGAGACTCAAAGAACCTGCATCAACAAAGAATGCAAGTTTTCCCAACCTGACAAATTATAGGAAAGTCTCAAAAAGGACCACACCAAGTAGAAAATAGCAAAGCAACATTACTTGGGGTTTCAACTACTAGAAACTATCACCCAATTACAAATGAAGGCCCCTTTTGAATTTCTAATAGATCAATAGACCAATACCAGTATAACTCAGCCATTGCTGCTCTTAATTCTGAGACTCCTCGGAGTGAGCAGCTGAAGACTTCCTTGCTTTCTGACCAACCTCTAGTCCCGCCCCACTGAGCTCTCTTCTGAAGGAGCCAGGACTTTGGCTGACTGAGCTCAGTTTTAGCAAAGACTCCTGCTAAAGTCAGAATAATGAGAACTGCCCCATCATCATCAAGGTCTTCTGAGTAAGGTTCTATCTACTGATCCCTGGCTACACTTGTTGGTTATTAAGCTCCTGTCTTGGCTGAATTCCATTTGACTCCATTCCGCACTGAAATCTCTCAGTCTCTCTCTCTCTCTCTCTCTCTCTCTCTCTCTCTCTCTCTCTATCTATCTATCTATCTATCTCTCTCTCCCTCTCTCTCTCTCCCTCTCCCTCCCTCTCCCCTGTCTCCCCCCTCTCCCTTCTCCCTTCTCCCCTCTCTCCTTTCCCTTCTCCCCTCTCCCCTCTTCCCATAACACATTAGAAATCTTCCTATGTGGCCATTCAGATTTCTCTTCTTACCAAGAGATGGAGGCAGAGGAAAGGAAGTGGATGAAAAAAGAATTTAGATGTGTTATGTCCATGTAACAGCTTTCCATGAGGAATATGATTCTTATGTACTAATAAAAACTAGAAACACAAAAATCCAACAAAACTCACTTTTCTTGCAAGGACATGTGTCAGGAGAGCAACGCTCACTATAGTCCAGCGTGGTGACTTCACTTTAAAATGCTTTACCTGCAAAGATTCTCTTTATACATCTCTCCCCTCTCCCTTCTCCCCTCTGTCCTCAATCTCTCTCTCTCTCTCTCTCTCTCTCTCTCTCTCTCTCTCTCTCTCTCTCTCTCTCTCTCTCTCTCTCTCTCTCCTACCAGCCACATTTAACAACCACTCAGTGAATTTTTTCTTCCCCTACACAGAAGCTAAGACAAGCTCAAACAAGTCATCAGAAAGCACAGCTTCCCACTGCTGGAGTGGCAGATGATGGCACCCGACTCTGATCCCTGGCAGCCAAAGCACAGGCTCTCACCAGGGATCAGCTCAGAGCATTCACAATGGTAGATGAAGCCGGGAAGGGCCATCTCATGCCCACAGGCAGCCGAGGGAATGTGCCGTGAAGACAACAAAGACCGGCCAGAGTGGTGAGGTGCGTGTTATAGCCACAATGTCCCCAGACTGACCCAGCAGCACTATTTCCAGTGTTACCCGTGTGTCCTGGTCTCCAGCCCTATTCTCCAGCATTCCTCTGGATTCCATAAATGGTAACCTCCAAATCGTTTATTTCTAGTTAACATAGACAACATCTGTGTCTTTTATTTTCAACCTAAAAGCCTAAATATGTTTTACCACTACCTAGGTTCAATTTCACTTTTATTAAAATTAATAATATTATTCTTATTATTATTTTGTTAGTACATTTTTGCAGGACACACACTTTATAATCATCTTGGAGAATTTATCTTTTTCTTGAGACAAGGTCTCATATGTAGCGCAAGCTGGCCTTGAACTCACAGCGATCCTCCTGCCTCAGCCCCGCAAGTGCTGGGATTACAAGGG
Source organism: Myocastor coypus (assembly GCA_004027025.1). NCBI lineage: Eukaryota > Metazoa > Chordata > Mammalia > Rodentia > Myocastoridae > Myocastor > Myocastor coypus. The sequence continues at coordinate 51,802 of PVJA010006516.1, forward strand.
TGCACCACCACATCCAGCTTTGTCCCCCTTTTTCTTAATCCCTTTCCTTCCTCCTCATTCCTCTTGCTCTTGTTCTACTTCCCTCTTTTCATTCTTCTTGATTATTGTGAATCTTAGTTCATGTTGATGGCATGAAGTGTCCACATTTATTGGGGTTACGAGGATCCTGTACATAGACTGTCTTCACTCTTTCTCTAGCCCCTCACCCTTAGTCCCTGGATCCTTCCCATCTGCAAAAGATCCACCCTTGGTCTCCCCATCCCTCCTTTATTTTTCTCTTAGTACTTTCCCTTGTTCAAATGAGATATCCAGATGGTATCCAAGCTTGTGTGCCTGATTTATTTCAACAATTTTCCTTAAAAATATATAACAGGAAGATATATTAATTCCCTAGGGTTGCTACAACAAATTACCATAAATTGCTGCATACAACAAAGATTATTCCTTGAAAGTTCTGGAGGCCAAAAGTCTAAAAAAAAAAAAACCAGGGAGTTGGCTGGTTTGGCTGCTTAATTTTGGCATTTTTTTATTTTTATTTTTTAATTTATTTTATGTACTTGGTACAGGGTCTCACTTGGAGGCCAGACTTACAATGTTCCTCCTGCTTTCAGCCTCCCCCACACTGGGATGACAGAGGTGTACCACCATGCCAGTTCTCACTGGCCTGCTCAGTGTGCCCAGGGGCAGGGTGTCTTAAAGACTCTTCTCTCCTTGCTGAGACAAACACCCAGCACTCAAAACGAAGGAAGGAAAGGTTTATTTAGCTCACAGGTACTGCAGGTTTCAGTCCATATTCAGCTGGCTCCAAGGCAGAGAGGCACACAGCAGAAAACAACCTTTCATGGTCGCAGGTAAGAGCAAGAGCACAGGGAGAGCTAGCAGCAGCTCAAGCAGCTAACTTCTCTTCCTTCCTTACACTGAAATGCAAGTCACCTGCCCCAGGGGAGGTGCAGCACCCACACTCACAATAATTAATCACAAGCTCCAGAAGCTGCCCCATGACTGCAAGAGGCTTTGGGGGGTGGGCACCTAAACACAAACCATAACACAGGGCCAACACAGCCTATGTGGCTTGGAATAGATTCCCCTGTCCCTGCACTTACCTGAGCAGGTGCTTAGTCCATTGAGCTATCTCACCCACCCTAGTTTGGCTGCTTTGGAAGGCTCCAGAGACAATTAATTCCATGGTCCTCTCCCAGCTTCTGGTGTTTACAGAAATCCTTGACATTCCTAGGCTTCTAGAAGAATCGTTCTGATCTCTGCTTCTAATTTCATATAGAAATCTCCCTGTGTGACCATTCAGATTTCTCTTCTTGCCAAGAGATGGAGGCAGAGGAAAGGAAGTAGATGACAAAAGAATTTAGATGTGTTACGTCCATGTAACAGCTTTCCATGAGGAATATGATTCTTATGTGCTAATAAAAAATAGAAACACAAAAATCAAACAAAATTCACTTTTCTGGTAAGGACATGTGTCAGGAGAGCAGTGCCCACTATAGTCCAGCATGGTGACTTCACCCTAAAATGCTTTACCCGCAAAGATTCTCTTTATACATCCACAGAGCTTTTATTTTTAAGCAAATGTCCATTTACTCCAATATAGGTGAAACAGTACAGAAAAATTTAGATATCTATATACAATAAAAAGTGAATAGCTACCTCCATGGGCATTTCCAGCTAGATATTCATACAAGTATATATTTACCTTTATCTTTATACACACAAAACATGATTTCATCCAAAAATATCAGAGATATTAACCATATTCTCATGTTTGAAAACTTTTATGAGGCTGGCCAAATAGGTCAGTGGATTAAAGCACCTGCAAGCAGGCACAGGGGCCTAGGGCTTGATCACCGGGCCTGCCATGCCAGCCCCACCCCCAGGGCACACGGAGACAGCAAATGAGACTGGGCTTGGTGGTGCACATCTATAATCCCAGCTCTTGAGAGGCTGGAAACAGGCACATCAGTACAAATCCAATCTACTAGTGAGACCCTGAACATCCTACATCCTGTAAACCCTTCTCTAAAATACAGAAAGAAAGAAAGAAAGAAAGAAAGAAAGAAAGAAAGAAAGAAAGAAAGAAAGAAAGAAAAAGAAAGAAAGAAGCAAAGAAAGGAAGAAAGCTGTTGTGGAGCGTTTAAACAAAAGCATCCTACAAGACTTAATTTCACGATTTTATCATCCCAGGAGCATAATTCATTTTAATTTTTAAAAAGAAGATATTAACATCATAACATCTTGACTTATCAATAACTAAGATATTTTGTAGAAATAGTATCTTAATGTGTACAAAAAATTAATAATGACTATTATGATGTCTTATGCCTTGGAAATCTTTTCAACATAGGAAAATAGCTGCACACAGTTTATGTGAATATTTTTTAAAAAACAATGATTGTTTTGTTTTGTTGTATATTTTAGGGAAGGGTCTACAGAGTGTTCAGGGCTTCATTACTAAATCAGACTGTAGTGATCCACCTGTTTACAGCCTTCCAAGACATGGGATTACAGGTGCTTGCCACCATGCCCAGTTTCAATTGCCATTTCAGCACACTCAAGGGGTGGGGCTGGCACAGCAGGTGCATGGATCGAACCCCCAGTCCCTGCACCTGCTTGCAGGTTCTTTAATCTGCTGAGTTATTTGGCCAGCCCAAAAAAGCAATGATTGGTACCTACCATTCCTTGCAATAAGCCCTGCCTTGTTTTTTCATGTAAGATGAATTATATCCTGATGAATAACTGCATTAAGACCCAGTAATTCCTCAACAATATTACTAAAAATCCATAATCCAAGATGCAGAAAGGCCAACAATCTTCAGGTGCACTTTCACCTCGATGAAGTGGAAATTGCTCCTTTTGAATACTTTTCCACTTCAGTATGGAGCATACTGTTAGGATTTCATTATGTGGATTTGTAAAATAAAAAGATAACTCTGTTGTCTTCCACAATTGAGAGTTGGAAATTACACTGTCCACAGATGCTTGGAGTAGCCAAATACTCATCAGCAGAGGGAGTCTCTCAGAGCAGCTGCAGCACGTAAGCATCAACCTAACGATACTGCCAATCTACCCTGAAACCAAGGTCAGTTATTTTCCTGTTCCCACAGCGTACTTATTTGTCACTTCAAAATCTGAATATTTTTGTAACTTATAATTTCTATCTTAGATGATAGTTCCGCTACTTTTTTTTTTTTTACTGCTTAAAATCAGTTCAACCAATTATTGTACATTCTTCAAATCTACTGCTAAGTAATGACTTCACTGAGGTAATGAGTCTACACAGCCACCCAGGAAGATATGTTGTTTTCCTCTGTGTAACCTGTTGGTGAGTGTGGAAAGGCAATCTACAATCTACTACAACTCCCAGATCATCAAGCCTCACCAAATAAGCTATAAATTCAGTTCTATGGGGCCCAGCAGGCTGGCTCAGTGGTCTAAAGCACCTGCTTAGGAAAGCTTAGGTGGCTGCAAGGACCGCGGTTCGATCCCCAGCACCACATGCTGCACCAGCTCTGCTCTCAGGGCAGGCTGAGCCAATCATAAAAATAAATAAACAAACAAAAGTTCTGAAACAGGAAAATAAAATAAAATAAAATAAAACAAACAACAACAACAAAAAAAAAAGCTATAAATTCAGTTCTACTTCTCTTTCTCCAGAAAGTTAAAGCTACACCCAATCTCAGATCCCTGCCAACAAAAAAAGACCCATGGTTTCACGGTCCTCAGAAACCTCAGAGAAACTCCATTTAGATGATTTAGATGATGGGCTTTCTAAGAGTCACTAGAGTTCACTATCATGTTCAACTATCATGCCCTAAGTTTTGAGGCTGATGGTATGCACAAGCCAGTTGGTTTTTCTCTATTGGCTGTGTTGCAGCCCCCACTTTTAGGGAAATGTTCACTTTGTTTTGTTTTGTTTTTTGGTAACAAGGATTTGGAAGGGATGATGAACTTCCTTTCTGTGACCTTATACAGTATATCTGGGCTTTTAACAGCTGATCCAACTCTTCTAGCTATACAAACGGCCAATTCTTTTAGCACTCTTAACCTTCTTCATGTTCTTAGTAGAATTACTGGTGTATGTTTTAGGATGATCATCCTCAACATTACTACAAAATCTCTGTATTTTCATACTGTTATTTTCAGGTGCCCTAACCTCTTAAGTACCAGTACCTTGTGGCATCATGGCAGCTCAGCCCAGCCTAGAGGACTAACACAATCACCGCAGGCAGCCTAGCGCATCCTCCCACCATAGCCTTCAATTTAGGGGCCACAATTTAACCTTAGCTAGAAACTACTCATCCTGTACTCCTACAACTAAAGTCAAAAAGAATTGGAATGCAGTAGAAATACAGGTGCTCTGTAAAGGAAGGACAGATCCGCGCAGAGAATCCTGGATACCCACAGACTGTAGTCTACAAGGACACTTTTAATTTTACACTTAGTTTCCTGAAAGAGGAATTTAGGTTCCTATGAGAAGGGCAGAGAGCTACCACTATAGAAAAAGAGAGAAAGAGAGAAAGGAAGCGAGTTGTATGAAAGTAACAAAAGCTGAAGCAAGACTGACAGCTCAAAAGAAGCCCAAGTTACAAACAATTAAATATAAATGTCCCAAACTGTCACAGAGAAGACCAAAACTGTGTTCTTTACTCAAAAAAAAAAAGTGAATGTCGTTTTAATGTCACCGAGTAAATACATTCTCGTGAATCACTTTCATTTTAGCATACCATTTGCTAGAAAAATCAGTCTCAAGATAATTGTATGCAAATAAAAAGGGCCAAGGAAACATTCCAGGGGCTAAGTTTCTAAAGGGTGGAAAGTGTAAATGAACAGAACTCTGTTCTCGAGATTGCTTATACCAGAAATGGATGCCTTGCTCCGTGTCTGCTCTCCATTTCCTTTTGATGTCTCCACAAATCAGTGACAGCGCCAACATCTCTGCTGAGCTAGCATTCTCCTGATAGTGTCTGAGAGAACATCTGGGACTTCCCAATACTTCATGCTATGCAGAAGAGGACTTTGTTTGCAAGTGCCTTTAAACAGGGCAAAGATTGCATAAATCATGTGGCACAGAATAGAGTTGAAAAATAAAATACTCCAAAAGATGAAAGTGAAAAGTGATACCCCCAAAAGAATAGCCACTCGTCTTTGGGAACTTGCAAGCAACCATTTAATCTTATATTTATTGGAGCCCTTTTTTTGCCACAAAAAGACAACATAATCAGTGGAGGCATAAAATGAATGGCAGCGGGGAAGTGGGCATTTGTTCTGTCCCTGGTGAAAATGGAAAATAAGGCCATCACATGAAGTTGGAATATATAATTGCTCTGTTCCATCCTGATCATTTTCTTGTTTGGTATTTAGCACAGGGTCCACAGGGTCTCACGAGACAGATCAAACGCATAGTGATCCTCCTGTTTTCAGCCTCCCAAGCGCTGGGATTACAGGCATGAGCCACTGTCTTCATGCAAGGTTCTAAAAGGAAAATGTACCTAAGAAATGCAAAGACTGAGGCAGAGAGCCTCACAGAACAGAAAAGAAGGCATGGGAAAGACTTCAGGGAGGGGACAGGAGGTTCGAAATCTGTCCTTAGCTGACTGGCTGATCATCTCTCTGTAGTGCGTACAGGCACACCTACCTGGCTATATGCTTATATAAATTATCCTAGGCCAGAGTCATCATCCCCAACTGTGCCCGTGGGATCAGCCTTGTTTTGTGTCATGCAGGAAGGCAATGTGCCAATGGAAAAGTGATGTTTTGGGGTACGAGTGAGTTGTTTATAATCAGAATGACTTTCCCCACCAAGGAAGGACCTCCACACTATGGGAAATCCTAGTCAACGGCAGGAAATCAATTGAGGGATGAATTTCATGCTCAGAGGAGCAGCAGATTTCAGGGGAAACGGGCTGGAGGACTGATGAGCGAAGGCCCAGTGATCCACACTCGGTCCGCTGAAGAGGTCCTTCCCCTTGGCAGAGCAGCACCTCTGCCCCACATCCCAGCCGCCGCCTCCTGGACCGCCACTGAGCAGCCTTGCAGCTTCTGCTGCATATATGATGGGGTTGCTTCTCACACAAATCTGCCATGGATTCCAAGTACCATAGGTTGCAAATGCACTACATGTGCTTGACCTTCAAACGCCGTAGCTTAGCATCACAGTGCACAGCAGAGGGATGGCCATCGCCCTCGCGGGGGAAGGGCTGCTTACTGCCACTGGCCAGCATCACAAGACAGCGGACTGAACCACGTGTCACAAGACTGGCAAAAGAATTAAAAATTTCAGTGTAGCTCCACGTGAAGAAGTATCACAAAGTCCTCCGTTCAGCCAGAAGCAAGCCAGGTACCTAGCTCGTCCGTCTCTGCCCCAGTGCTGAAGTGTCCGTGACCTTCTGCAGACCAAACTCCACTGTCTTCTGTTCTCCAGCACCCATGTTGCTTTGCCTTCCTATCTGATCCTTCCTGAAATTTCTCCTTAGGCCTTGCTGAATGTATATATCTTCATGGAGTCCTGTGTTGCTTACTACTCCTTTTTATCGCCCCATTTCTCCTTACTCTAAAAAATCTCCCTCCAGAGTCATTCCGTTTTGCATTTCTTTCACTATTTTTTTCCTTGAGCAAGTCTATCCACTCCCAAGGTTTCTATCATTATAGTTGTGAGTTTGACCTTCCAAGAAGGCCGCCTACACTCAGTTCTCAAGTGAGCTTCAGCCTAAGTCTCTAGCTGGCTGCTATACAAGCTTTGCAAAATGTTCCAGAAGTAGCTCAAAACTCCTAAGTACAAAACTGGATTAAGCCGCCCAAATCCCTGGTAACTCCTTTGAATTATTTTGTTCAAGGCACCACCACGAATCTCTTCTTTTTCTTTTCCCCTGACACAATACCCAGTGAGCTGAAACTACAAATTCTTCTCACAGTCTCCTTGTTATTGCTCTGGCTGACAACTTCCTGGCTTCACTTCGACTTGCCTGGGTGGCCACTTTAATCTCTTAGTGAACCCCCAGCCACCAAAATATTCCTGTTCTCATACACCCCACCTTTTTATCACAGATAGCACACGCCTCCTTGCAAACTGTCAATGTCTCTTCTTTCTCACTGAGTGCAATAAAAATGCCTGAACTCAGCCTTCAAAGTCTGTATGGTTTTATCCCTACCTACTTTCCAGAAGAATCCATCATTATTGCCTAACAGGACCTTACACTTCAGCCCCTGTCCCACCTGCTAAGTAATATGACTCCTCCCCTGCTCTCCAGCCCAAATGTCTCCTCTCTGCCTATGAGCAAGGCCCATGCGTTCCTCAAAGATATCAAAGGTGACTTTCATCATGAAGGCTTTGCCTCCTCAACCCCCAAATAGATTTAAGTATTTCTATTTGAATCTCTCTATTGTTGGAACTCTCTGCCAGCCTGTGGAAGAGTTCATTCGCTATCTTCACATCTTGTTTTTCTTTCAGTCTGCTAGAGCCAAGCAGTCAGGAGGGTAGGAGCCTTGTTTTGTCTTTTATCTCCACACTTCAGTCTACTGAAAATGTTTTTAACTGAATTTGCTTTTCTTACTTAGAAGTGAAACTTCAGGCAAAGGAGGGACACAGGCTTTTGTGGGTGGCTGCATTAAATGGAATTTGCTCTCATCTATACAGCGAGAAATACAATCCCCCTTGATCTTGAAGGACTATATGCTACCCCACTGATCACAAAGTGGAAACTATTGACCACTTCCACACTCTCTGAAATGAGATGAAATACGATAGAAAGCACCAGGATTCCATTTTCTATGACATAGTATACACAGCATATATATTTCTGCACTGCAAGAATATTTTAGTAATTCATTTACCTCTCCTCAATTTAAACAAAGAATCTTCTTTGTCATCTTGAGATAATACACAGCCTGCATATTACTAGTTGTCATGGTTTGTGTCTAGTTGTCCCCCCAAAGCCTCATGCAGTCATGGGGCAGCCTCTGGAGTTTGTGATTGATTACTATGGGTATGAATGCTGCAGTCTTGGCATGAAATTCTGTCTCGGTTATTCTCTCATTGCTGGGACAAATTCCTGACACTTGAAATGAAGGGAGGAGGAGTTGATTTAGCTCACAGTTAGTGGAGGTTCCAGTCCATACTAACTGGCTCCAAGGCAGAGTGGCATATGGCAGAAAGCAACCTTTCCTAGTGTTGACAAAGAGAAGAGAGCAAAAGGAGTAGCCCACAGCTCAGGCAGCCAGCCAGCCTCTCTCCCCTTCTTACACTGTAATGCAGATTACCTGCCCCAGGGAGATGCAGCACAACACCCACAATAATCAATCACAAACTCCAGAAGCCACCCCATGACTGCATGAGGCTTTGGGGTGGGGGGAGAACTAGACACAACACATAACACTAGTAAAATCTTCAAGCTCCTAAAAATGCTGCTCAAAAATAAATAAATAAATAAATAAATAAATAAATAAATAAATAAAATGCTGCTCAACCTAGCATAGTATATTTCCCATCTATAAGTAATTTAGGCTTATGTCATCAATAGAAAACTGGTGTGTATTTTCACCCGAATATTTGAATAGTTTTAAAGAAAAACATCTACCTCACTGGTGACTTAACTCACCTAAAAATAAAAATTAATATGAAGAAGATGGCTCAAAATCTTTGTTAAAGACATCCTAAGATGCAGAGTTAAAATGGATAACATTTTGCACTAGTGTGCAACATCTTTGCAGAAAGTGGGACAGGAAGCCTGGGGAGATGAGTGATCTTCTTCCTCCTGACCTAATTGCCTGGCTGCTGTCTCATTTTCCATCACTTTTTATTTAACTTTTCTGTACTTATATCACATAAATTAATTCGACATCCACACAGCATCATTTCTGCTTCATTTGAGCCTAAATTAATGAGCGTGATCACAAAGCCATGGGTACAATTTCGATGAAGACACATTGTAATTACTCTATTGTATAGTTTAGCATTTGAGCCATGTATTAATGTGTTTTGAATATGTAAGATGTGATGCTTCTGTGCTTTTCTGCTGCAACACCCTTCTGAAAAATATCCTCCAGTTTAAACAATGCTGAAGTAATTTATTGAAGGAAACAAGGAATGAGGGAGTAAGAATTTAAAAATGACAAAAGGAGAGGTACACTCCAAGAGTGCAGCGCATGAACTCATTTCCTCATATAAATTTTAATTCAGCAATACGTCACTGTTCCCAGCATTTAAATGAGAAGTTTGTCAGATGCGGAACTCTAGGCCTTAGAGTAGAGATAAGAAAGAGGAGAATGTAGAAAAAGTGCGGGCCCTTAGTTCTGCAGTCAGCTGTCAGTTTTGCTGGTAAGCATCAGCTTTCAACCATGAACTATTCTGTCCAGGACACAGCTCACAGAGGCCTGTTCAGGAAATATGCCTCTCTGAGGGCAGGAATCACATATCTTTAGGCATAATCCCAATAGGATGACAATTTAGAAATAAGCCAGTAAAGACATATTCTACATCAATCCAAAGCCAGACTTTCCTAGGGAGCTGTTATGCTTTTTTTAACAATAGCAGAGAAGAGATGCTAACTTAGCGAAATGAATTTCCTTTCTGCAATTCGATTTTCATTGTACTGATAGCTTTTTATAAGACCAATTATGCTCTGAGATATCAATAAAACGTTTTTCTCTGCAGCCTCTGAAATAAGCAAATGAAGGAAAAGATTGATTGTGGTTTTCTCTGGAGATTTGTCAGACTCTGCTCGGGTAAGGCAAACATCCAATTAAATTTTTCTGGTTTTTGTGACCTCTCTGTTCTGGCAAAATGAGACAGGCTGTGGAGTGATCTGGGCTGTAATCTCTGTGTGCACATAACACCAAGGCATCACAGAGCTTGAATCGTGATCCTAGCCTGACAGGACACCCAGTTTAGCAGACCAAATCCTAGTTCATCTTCTTGGAAAGTATTGTATCAGACGGTACATTGTGCACAGGAAGATTTCCCCGGTGGCTGCAAGCCCCCACTGGAGTTCAGAAAGTGCCCCGCTTACTTTGTGAATTGTTTTGTTTGGGCTTTGGTTTTTAGGGAAAAGGGTAGTAACAGGAGTTGAACTCAGGACCTCACTCTTGCCAGGCAGGCACTGCACCACTGAGCTAAATCCCAAGCCCCTTACTTTGTTCATTGTCAAACAACATTCTAGTTTGAAAAGCATCACATGTACTACTTGAACTTAAAGGCCAGTGACTTTACTGGTAATAGTGCCCTGGGGGCAAGGCAGATACAGTATTCGGCGCCAGGGATCGAACTGCAGTCCCTGCAGTTGCCTAAGCTTTCCTAAGCAGGCGCTTTAGACTGCTGAATCATCTCACCGGCCCCAAAACTGAGAACACTTTTACAGGAATAATTTCATTTATTCTCAAACCTGTTTGGGATCCGAGAGCAAATTGAGAATCCGCTAAAACCAAGAGATGAACCAGAACCATTTCTCCAAGATTTGAGATTTAAAGTAAATGTAAGAGGAGAAATGAAAAGTGTGGGAGAAAACAGAAGTGGAGTGAAGCTTTGGATTGCAGGCCTTTTAATATGGATGTCTTATTTAAAGATATATGTTACTTTTACAAGTATCATGATGGACATAGTAAAATTTAAAATAATACGATAAGACAATAATCATCGAAAGATTACTAAAATGGTTTAGAGCACCTGAGGCAAGCCAATATATAGGAAATAAAGAAAACCCTGTTAAGAGAAAAAATGAGTTACCTAATGCTAAGTGGAATGAAAAAGAATAAGATGATAGTTTTCTGGACCGAATGTTAACTTCTTTTAAATATCCAATTCTCATAGAATTTTACAAGGGGACTAAATCCTGGCAGGAGAAATCGCCCAAGATCAGCCTTCCCACCACATGTACCCTTTGAAATTCATCTCATCCACCGACCCTCTTCCCCCCTCCCCTGGGCCAGCTGAAATCCCCTTGTTACCAACTGCATGTCTTGGTAGCTTGAGCACCCGATGCTGATGGTTGGCCCAAGCTGAAATAAGTACCTTTCAGGGCTTCCCAAAAGGTGATACTTATATATTTAACTAAATTTCCTTAATGTTACCCAAGATAGGAATAAAAACCAGAAACAAATAAGCAAGGATATCGAGCCTAGGTCATGTATGGGGCTTGCTGAAGCAGGCCACAGCTTGGTTACCTCTTAGAATATATTCCTTAACAAACGTCGGATTATGTGCTTCACTCTGTATGGGATGATGGAACTTCTTCAGAGCGACCCTGAGGTCACATTTCAGGCCTAGTCAAACATGACAATATCGTAATCATCCTTTTCCTGCTTTTAAAATGTGTCACCACCAGTTAGCTCTGTCCTGAGTCTGAAGGTCACAGCTGACATCAAGCAGCTATATTCTCTGTCTCAGGACTATGGAAACCCCAGTGTTACTCATTCTGGATTGCATCTTATGGTTTGTCTGCACTCTGAACACACCACTGTAGAGAGCTCTCTGGTTAAACTCTGCTCAAATTCCCCAGCTGCCTTCCAGAACTTTGACTGATACAATCTGTACTCAACTACCATTCTAAGGATAAATCAAGGGCTGGACACGCAGCTCAAAGGCATGAAGCCTATCGGGCACACATGAGGTCATGAATTCAATTCCCAGTAAGAACAAAGCAAAAGGAGTAGAACAAAGCTACAGACACAAAACCAACTAGAACAAATGACACAGAGGGCTTACCATCATAGTCTGGGAAAAGAGCCTAACTGCTAGAAACTAGAAAGTATCCAACCTGTCTCTCAAAGCTTATGCTGCTTGCCTTTAAAGAGAATAATACAATATTTTAAATAAATTACACACTCAACAACTCTAAATAAATGGCTATTAAAATAATTTAATAGGGAAAAAATTAAGGTAATGAAACATTAATTTATCCTGTTAATAATTTTTATAATTGAAGAATTTTTTTCTACAACTAGGATGATAGTACTTCAAAAAATTTTAAGACAAAAACATAAAAGAAATTTTAAGTCCCCTTTCAAAGCCCACACATACACACACACACACACACACACACACACACACACACACATGTACACACGTATGCATGCACACACACTTGCCCATTTGTTTTAGTTTAGTTTTGTCTTCCTGTGCTTGTTTCGCTCAAGCCTAATGTATTTAGTACAGGGTCTACAGGTTCTCACTATGTAGGTCAGACTCACAGTGATCCTCCTGTTTTCAGCCTCCCAAAGACTGGGATTATAGGTGTGTACCACCACGCCCAGTCTCAGTTTCCCTCCTAGCACAACCTAGGTGCAGGGCCAACACAGCATGCCAGGAATCGAATCCTGGTCACTGCCCCTGCCTAAGCAGGCACTTTAGTCTGCTGAGCCGTCTGGCCAGCCGAAATCTTTTTATTTTTAAATTCCCAGAGACATTCTTATTACCATTTATGAACTTGGAATGCTAGGACCTAGAGAGATGGTGCAGTTTACCTTCCTCCAGAAGAGGCTCCACCACCGAAGTTCATCCAAATCTTCTCTGAATTTGTAACTCTTCACTCAGGTGAAAACATATAAATGACTCGAGAAGAATATTTAACCAATTCTTGAATATTTAACAAGTTCACCTCTCACTCATGATGCCGACGTGTTAATTTCCCACCAACATTTTCATAGCACATTTGATCCTGATCCAAAACATGGCCCTATGCTGCGGCCCGAAATGAATTCCCCTACATCACACTTTCCGTTTCTTTGGTGGAGTTGGACTAATTACAGTGACTACATGGAAGAGAGCAATGGTTTGAAAACATTGCCTGAGGGATACAGAAGTTGTTTTATTTCATAATTAGGCTTTTGTGTCTCAGGGGCATTTTATAGCCATGGTTTGAAATAACAGCCATTATTTTATTACAATTTTCTATTTTTTGCACATAAAAATATTTAGAACATGTTTTTAGCTGAGTTTTATTAGTCATAATGCCAGGAAGCGCCTAGCGTTATGGATGATGGAATTATCTTTGAGGGTTTCCCTTTAGTGTTATTTCTTTCTTATAGCCTGCATTCTCTCAGTGGTTGGTAGTAGAACTAAAACACAAAGTGGAAATTGAATAGTCCGTCTATTTATGTAAGAGACCTATACACAGAGACAAATATAGCAAATTCTGTCCGTGTGTCTCTCCATTCCTCTTGACCCTGACTAGCATTAAATTCTCTGTGCCACTTGAAAAGCTACCAATGTGGTGAGTGATGCCTCATCAACAAGAGCTAGGAATGTGGAGTTAAGTTAGCAACCACATAGGTAACAATTCAGAAGCAACTGACATTAAATGATGACCCTTATCAGGCAACTGAATTACATTTGTCTCTGAGAGGACTAACTACCGCAAAGATGCAGGTATGCACTGATACATGTATGTGGAGGGGAGAGAAGGAATTCACAGAAACAGAAGATATTTTCTCATATGTTGAGGTAGTTCTTGAATGCAAAATGGAAATGGCTTCTATAATATCCGTGAATTTTCTGCTTAAGTGCTTATAGGGGTAGGGTATAGGCTATCTCATACAACCTCCCATACTGGTAATTAATAGAATGTAAATCCTCAGAGAAACAATTTGTTCCCTAACTTCTACCCACTGGTATTTGTTATTTTTTCTTTTAGAAGATGCATAGGAATATCATTATCCTTCTCATATATTGGAATCCTGTACGTATTTGAAAAATGCAAGGCGTGATCAAAAACTATAGTAAGTATAAATTTTTAAAGCTTATTACAATATAAGACAATGCCAAGAATCATATAATACATTTGTTCAAAATAAAAAGGAACATTTAAAGGGGAATTACGGCAGTGTGTCTTTTAGTGCAAATTACGGCAACATGGCCCTTAATGTATTTTTTTAATTTAAGTGGTCATAATATTTTATGATCACCCCTCATTGATCAAACATTTATGGCAATTTCTATCAAACAAAAGCATGACGGTGTGTCCTCAGCCTTACTCACTAAATCTGACACTTGGTGCCTGCTGGCTCTTCCCCAAAGTTAAACTGAAAGTAAAACATGTTGAGTTGATACAGAACACTGAGGCAGCCATGACGGTGTAACTAAAGATATTCACATAGTAGGTCTTCAGAACGGCTTCAGAAACTGGCAAGCACAATAGAGCAGCATTTCAGACAAGAGGAGGATGTTGAGAAGGGTTAGTGGTGTGTGTCCCTGGTTGCAATAAATTTTATGTATATTTTCACTATATTTTTAGATCATACATCACAGTTGTCAAATCCATAGTAGGAAGCAATGTCAGGGCCTAGCCAGAACCGAGCCATTACCCTTCTTCTGATGATGGTACTGAATTTTCCACTAATATCACCCTTTTGTCTCTGTTAATTCATGTGTCTGTTTGTGGGGATTGCAGGCTCTTTCAACAGTAGATTGGCCCCAGCCTTCTGAGACACACAAATTTCCAGTTCCAGCACTTAGTTTTTAACTGGTCATTTGATGAAAGCTGAATCAATGAGTCATTTTCTGCATTATTTCTTGAACTGAAAAATAAAATTTGTGTATATTTATGGAGTATAATATGATGTTCAAATATGTGAACACATTGTGAAGTGATGACATCAAATCAACATACCCATCTCTTCACATACCTGTTTTGATTTTGTTCCTAGAACACTTAAGTCTACCTTCTTAGCCATTTTCAAGTGTACAAATCCTGTATTATTATTAACTATAGTTCATCATAATGTACATTAGACTTCTACCTCTATCTGCTGAAACTTGATAACGCTTGAGCAACATATCCTCAGTCCACCCTTCCCATCCCCTGGTAACCAATATCCTATTTTGTTTCTCAGTACAATATTTTAGGTCCAACATATAAACACAGTGTTTGTGTTTCTGTGTTATGTTTAATAATGATTACCTCTTCCTGATAGATTGGGCTCTTAGCCAGTACATAGTGAGATTCTTTGCTTCTTTTGATCAGATTTAGTTTGGAGTCAATAATACCCAAGGAAAAAGATAGCTACATCTACTTTTTTGTGGTTTCCTGTTGCATGGAATAATGTCTTCAGTCCTTTGACTTTTAGTCTATGAGCTTATTTTTGTGTTAAATATATTTCTTTTATACAGAATACTATTGGCTTTTGTTTCATGATCCATTTTTCACTCTGTTTCTCTTGATTGAAACCTTTTATATTGAGAATTATTACTGGTAAATTCCTGCCATCAATTTATTTTCCTGTTGTTGATTCACCATTCTTCTCTTCTACTTAACTGCCACCCTACTTGGTAGGTTCATTCTGTTAGACTTTCTGGCACTATTAGCTTGATTTCCCCTTTCTAGGATATCCTTGAGAATATTTTGGAGTGCTACCTTGCTGGTCTTTATCATTAAAGCATCTTATTTCTCCATCTATTTTGAAAAATAGTTTTGTAGGATATGTCAGCCTTGGTTGGAAACTGTTTTCTTTGATGATTTGAAACACTTCAGTCCTAAATCTGTTGACCTTTAACTTGCATTTCTTCAATTTATGATGTCAACCATTTTTTTTTTATAAACTACGGGTTATTTATATGTTTTCTTTTGAGAAATGCTTACCCAGATCATTGCCTCATTTTTAAACTCAACTTGTTTCTTGCTATTGAGCTTTTGCATCCTATTTCAGACACTGACCTTTATTTATTTATTTGTTTGTTTATTTATTATGTAGGGGGGTAGCTCAGCCTGCCCTGGGGGCAGGGCTGGCGTGGCATATGGTGCTGGCGATCAAACCATGGTCTCAGCATTTGCCTAAGCTTGCCTAAGCAGGCACGTTAGACTACTGAGCTATCTCACCAGCCTGATATTGAACTTTATTGGATGTACATTTCCTCCTGCCCTCTGTATAATCTCTTTATCCTACTGTTTCTTTTACTGTTCAGAAGTTTTTTGGTTGAAAATATTTCATTTTACTTCTGATTTTGTCATCCATGCTCTTGGACTTACATCCAAAAACATGCTTTCCAAATTGGTGTCAAGATTTTTTCCCCTATGTTTTATTCTAGAAGTTTTATACTTTCTCCTCCATCTCAGTTACTTTTCACTTGTTGCTGGGACAAAATACCTGACACCCACAATTAAGAAAGGAGAAGTTTGTTTAGCTAGCAGTTTGTGGAGGTTTCAGTCTATCCTTGGCTGGCTCCCAGGCGGAGTGGCAGAGAGCCACAGTTTATGGCAGCAGAAAACAATGAAGCTCCTCTGAAGCTGCCAACCAAGGAAGTGGCAAGGGCTTGAGCACAGAGTCCTCCTCAAACCCTTGATGTACACTTTTTGTGCAGTCACTCTAGGGCAGGCCCCCAGGCCCCAGGGTAGGACCTCCAAGCCCCAGGGCGTGGAATCACCACGCGGATCCAGCCAAGTTTCCAGCGTCTTAAGTCGACACAATGTATCAAGCACCACATCCCCTTACATTTAACCTTTCTTATTAATTTTGTTCTTCTGTATGCAAATATCCAGTTTTCAACTATTATTTATGGAAAAGACTTAACCCATTACCGATTCTTGATACTACTGCAGATGATACATTAACTGTAGCTGTGTGGATTTATTTTAGGGCATTCTTTTCTATCTATTGGTCTACACACTTTTTGTTATTATAGCTTTGGAGTAGGTGTTAATTATGAAGCCTCCAGCTGTGTTCTTTTTTGCTCAAGATTGCTCCCAATCGATTTAGCATCTTTTGTAGTTTCATGTTATTTTAAGGTTTGATTTACTATTTGTATTTCCATTCAAAATTATATATCTGATAACCTGAACAACTAATTTGAAGACAGCAATATGCAATGCAACAAACATTGTTGAATTTCTATCATTTTTAAGGAAATTCTGTATCATTCTTAATGTCTTCTTTACTATTTTTTATTCTCTTTAAACAATAGAAATTATCATTGGAAATTTGACAGAAATTGTGTTCCACATTTAGATGGCTTTGACTGCCATGGACATTTTAACAGTATTAATCTTCCAACTCATGAACATGGGCATATCTTCTTTTTATATACGGTTCTACTTTTTATCAATATTTTATAGAGTTTCTTTGTGTTTGTTTTTAGCACATACATCTTTCATGTCTTTGGTTAAGTTTATTCTTCAGTATTTTTCTACTAGTGTAAAGGAAATTATTTTAACATCCTTCTCAAGCAGCTTAATGTTAATGTATAGAAATACTAGGTTTCCCTTGTACACTGTTTTTTGTGTCATACAATTTTATAAAATTTATTTTTTTTAATTCCAGTATTTATTATTGTAAGGTCTCTATATTTTTATTTAAAATCACGTCATGTGAAAATAGGTGGCCTTTTCGTCCTGCTCAGTTATTCTGGCCAAGGTTTCCATTGCTGGGTTGGAAAGAAACATCCAAGGTCAGCACTGATGCTTGTTCCTGATCTTACAAGAAACGCTTTTACCATTGAATCTGACAGGGCAGTAGGCTGTGACACCTGGTTTTCATTCTGTGTTAGGACACAAATTATGCCTAATTTTATGAGAGCTTTTATCAAGAGAGGATGTTGAACTCTTGTGAAACACTTTTTATGTATCTATTAAGATGTAGCCTAGTTTCCTCCTTTTTTCTCCTAATGTGAATGTGTGATATTTGTCTTAGTTGTTTCTCTCTGCTGGCACAAAATACCCAACACTCACTAACTACCCAGGAGGGAAGGTTTATTTCAGCTCATAGTTTGGATAAATTTCAGTTTATGATTAGCTGGCTCCAATGCAGGGCAGCATGACAGAGAGGTATTGCAGAGAAAAAATGGTCCATGGTAAGCCAGGAAAACAAATGAACGAAGTGAGTAAGTACCACAGTGGAGCAGTGCACCATCTTCTCCTCCAGAACCAGGAAGCAATGCTCAAGATGAGGACCAGGGCTCAGCCTCGTGCAGAAGCTTGTCATGTTGTTTTCCCCGATGGGAATTCAGCTTTCATTTCTGGAGGAGCTCAGGACCTCAGTGTTGCTGAGAACAGCTGTGGAACTTTACGGGGAGCTCTGGTGCTCGCCTTGAGTGTTGCTTCGAGGCTCCAGTGAAGATCCCTCAGACTGGTGGCACAGACCCTACACCCTGCTGGCACAGACTTCCTAGCTTCCACCACTGACCTTTGGGGCTTTCCAGTGCAAATCCATGAAGCAGCCTTGAATGAGACTTCGTTATGGGCTCCAGGCATCCACTTAGACTTGTGGAAGTCATTGTTATGGGCTCGAGCTTTTCATTTGGTCTCATGTAGGATATTAGTATCCTGGCCCTTAGCTGAAATCTTTAATCTTTAGTGTGTGGACAGATTTTCTGCATTGTTTGTACATGATTCTTTGAGTGATTCATTATAAAATAATATTACAAAATGTAACCTGTATTGTATTGTTTCCCTTGCAAAAACCCCAAACCACAGTGTCAATCAACTTATATTTTCATTTGCTCAAGTAAAAATGAGCTTTGCAAAGTTCCTCCCTGAACTAAACCCAAAATAAGTGTGATTTGAATAGTAGAGCAAATGTTGAGCTTTGCTGACCTGGGTATGACAATTCTATCTCTGTAGCTTAATAGTTCATGAGTAATATCATGTTGGCTAATTTGATTTGACTACTTGGCTAGACTACAGTACCTGCTCGTTTGGTCAAAAGCTACCCTCCGCTTTCCTTTAGATGGCAGACTTGAAATAAAACAACTTACCCTTCATATTGGGGTGGGATAAAGTCATATCCAATGTGTGGAGAGCTATAAGAGAAGACTAAAGTGGAAGGAACACTGACTCCAGACCTCCTTTGTACTCCAGACTGTAACATGAACTCCTGCCAGCATTTCCAGCCTGACTGACTTCAGCCCCTACAATAACATAAGCCAATTCATATGTGTGCCTGGGTGTATACATACTGCACCTATGAGTGCCCATTTGGTTCTGTTTTTCTCTAGAAAACTGATACAAAGAAAACGCCTTTTTTTCTTGCTTAGAGCTTTCAGGTAGTAAAGATACTCAGATCTTTTTTTTTTTTTTTTTTGCTTTTTGAGACAGGGTCTCACTATGCAGTTCAGGCTGGCCTTAAGCTCACTTTTGTAGCCCAGGCTGGTCTCGAACTCACATTGATCCTCCTGCCTCAGCCTCCCGAGTGCTGGGATTACAGGCGTGCGCCACCACGCCTGGTTAGGATACTCAGATCTTTAACTTGCACAAAGATTGCTCCTCTTGGATTTCCTCAATTCATTGTTTTTAAATTAAGCTCATTATATTTTACACACGCACACTCACACACTCACACTCACACACACACACACACACTGATTTTGATCAAGTGAAATGCTATTGAAAAAGATACCTTCATCTAGCATATTTATGAAGTTTCCCTGTTTGGGACTTATACACATTTGATAAGCATACTTTCATCTCTTTAACCTAGTAATTAGAGAAATGCCCATTAAGCAATTGCTTACAGTGGAGCCATGTTGAATACAACTGGGCTCCCATCAATCAGCACCCCATTGTGTGTGCTCTGTAACCAGTTGCTAAGCCACATAAACAAGATTATCACCCAGCCCATTCTTCTCTATCTCATCTGCAAAAATAGTATAAAAGTTTGCCGGGCGTGGTGGCGCACGCCTGTAATCCCAGCACTTGGGAGGCTGAGGCAGGAGGATCGGTGTGAGTTCGAGACCAGCCGGGGCTACAAAAGTGAGCTCAAGGCCAGCCTGAACTGCACAGCGAGACCCTGTCTCAAAAAAGACAAAAAAAAAAAAAAGTTTCCAACTTTTTTTCCAGCAGAAATAAAATAGTCTATATGCACAGAATTCCTCCCATGGTTCATTCTCAAGATACAAAAGTAGAGTTGCCTTGACATGAATGGTTGTCTATAAATACACTATGACCCTGTCTTGTCCGTGTTTTCCTTTGTGAAGCATCTCATAAACAATACATCTAGACTTTTGCCAGGATCAACTTATTGCCAATGGAAAGCTTTGATTCCATGTTTTCACACACTTTTTTAGGGTATTATCTTGCTCAAAATTTGAAACTATTGCCTCTATGAGTCTCTAAATTCTTTCATTACTTTGCTGAGGATTTGATCAAAGGCTAGCTCACTCACTTGGAAAACAAAAGTCCTTCTCATTTGTTTGGATTTCAGCTCCCATTTGTTTGTGTTCTATTCTTTCCATTTTAACTTTCTCATTCCTTGACAAAGATGAAGAAGGTAGGGCTAAGCAAAAAGGTAACTTCTCAAAGAAAGTACTATAAAAACACAATAGATTCATGAATTTGTATCTTATTTCTGTGAAAAAGGATCTAAAATCTGGTGACAAAAATATCAAAATTTTGGAGAAAAATTAGCAAAGGACATGAATGGATAGTTCATGAGAGAAGTAATGTATCTGGGTCACAAACCATGGAATAGCTTGTAAAGCCAAAGTATTGCAATAAATAGTAAACACAAATAAGCTTTGCCTGTCAGATCAAACATTTTGAAAATATAAATGTGTAGTGTTAATGCTAAATTTATTGCCTGTATATTCCCACATCTGCCTACTGCATGATAACATGTATTGACAACATATTGTTAATGTCTTTTGCAAAACTATAGAAATATTTAGAATGTTGTTCTTAAATTTGTTGATGTGTGTAATTGCCAAAATTTTATCACATTGTTATTAATAATTAACCTCTGTAAGTAAAAAAATGCACACAAATTTAAATTCATCACTATAATATAACACAACATATCCATTAAAATAATAGTTACTAAAAACAGGCTAAGGAGTTTCATATAATTTTTAGTTTAAAATAGACTATAGAATATATTCTACGGTAACAACTGTATAATAAAAAGTCAACACAACCGTTTATTTAAAAAGGTGTATAAACAGGATGAATCAGACATTGGTCTCAAGAACCTTCAAAAGGTTCAGCATACTGATAATAGCACAATGTAATGCTAAAATTATGTTTGGAATACATGTCACTCTTGTCTTTTTGATATGTACTGCTCCTGGTGTAAACTCAGTTACTGTCATTCTCTCAAGAATAGTTCTTGAAAATAAGAGGCTGGGCCAAAAACCATATTCTTGACAGGCTACAGTTTTGTATTTCCTTGA